>JAQGAM010000629.1:0-11798 GCA_034697665.1 Nanhermannia comitalis
CCTGGTATTTAGCGGTTAAAATAAGTTTTTGGTAAGACTTTACTTTAGTGGTGAGCACATGATTTTAGGCTTTAATGTATGACTGATACATGTATTTATTGCATTATAACTTTTTATAAATAGTGCAATACATACTTGCCATAACCCATAAATTGATAAAGTATTGCCTAAAATCACTTCCTGACCACTAAAGTAAAGTCTTACCAAAAACTTATTTTAACCGCTAAATACCAGACTGACTTATAAGTTATAACTTGATTCCATAATGTATTGGACAGATATTATTCTTAGTTTTGCATCAGAAATAATGCTCACTTGTTCTGATAAATTGAGCATTTCTTCGAATAATTGTATCTCTTATTAAGGTCAACACTCTCTATAGTAATTGAATTAATTCAATAGTCAGCTACAGTTATCTCAAAATTATTCTTTGTTGACAATTAACTGAATATTATCTATTTTATTACACAAGACTATTGGTGAAAGAATGTTATATTACATAAAAATGTTATGTTCCGATACATCTGAGGAATCTTATATTGTTATAGTTTAATACCTCAGAAAAATGAAGGATTCAGATAAGAAAGTAGTACTAACATTAATAGTGTATTTTATTGAGTCACTTACTGACCAAATGTGCTCTTTGTGTCCAAATTATTAAATTGAATGACAAGATTTATTGGTTTCAAGCGAAGCATTTTATTGCAAAAATCAAACCCCATAAAATGGCTTAACTCAAAATGTGTTGATTTTTATTGTTTTCTAAGTTTAAATTGAATTCTTTAATCAAAATCCAATTCAATTAATTTGCTTTTGATGAGTATAAAAAAGCTTTTAATAATAATCAAATAGTTTATGAAAAAAATTAAGAAATTATTGATTTTATTTGATATTAACTTTGATTATTTGTGGATTTATTTATTTTTCTTTGCAAAGAAAAGCACTGCAATAAAGTCTTTACTTCATTTCAAATCCGATTATGTGATACTTCGCTGATTGAAGTTTATTATATAAAGTTGTTTTTTCTTGAGTTGTGTGAAAATAAGTAATATAAAGAAAATTCAATAAAACAAATTCTAAGATATGAAAAGATAAAGATTGATGAAAAACATTAAATCCAAATTTGTTCAATTCGTAAATCAAATCTTAACATAATCTCATTTTTGTTTAGAAGTAAAACAAACTTTTTGACAGATGAGTGGGATTTTCAAAGAATATGTCCAACGTATTGATTCAATACTCAAACATTCAGCTATTATTTTACTGATTTTAAACACAAGTTTGAATCCTTATAAGAATCTTATCTGAAACTCAAAGAATTTGTCCCACTATTGTCTAATAGAGTTCTTGTTAGCAATTTTTAAGATAAAAATAGGTATTTTTTTGTTATAAATTCTTTATATTAGTTTAGTTACAAAAGACAAAAAATTTGAAATCCTATACTCAGAGAAATATTTTTTGCTCCATATTTTAAGGATAAAGAAAGAAGTCAATGGCATCTTATGACATAAGACATGTAACTGTAATAATGTGCGTTATTGCTTTCGGCTACATATTACTATTGCGAATCAAGTTTATGACCTTTCAGTAAACATAAATTTTTAATAAATGCTTATAATATATAAGTTTCTTTACAACGCTTTATAATACATTCGGATTAATATTTTTATTCAGATGAGTTTTTTTATGTTCTATTCAAGATCCAAATTATAATATCCATTCATTTTTCTGTTCACCAAAATGATATAATATTTATTCTTTATGTTATTTATTTATTTATTGCAAAAAAGTATTCATCTTATGTTAAAATCGATAGAATCTATAGCTTATAAATAAGTTTTATTTTAGTATATTATAAAGTATTTTGATTGCAATGCAAATATTAATTCAGACATAATTATTATATATATTTAAATTTTTAATAACCTGTGCTCATAATTTTGATTCTCCAGAATATGCTCTTTGAGAATTTAATTCGAAAAAATACACACTTTCCAAAATTTTAAGCCTATTAAGGTTTAATTTTTTTGTCGTGTATAAACATATTGAATATTTCATTAGCGTATGACGAGATTAATTAATTAATTAATTGACTTTATATTAGTGTTAGCTTCAATTTTACTTAAGCTTTTAATTAACAAATGTGATCTCAATATTTATAAACTTTTAAGTCTGGAAGAAAAAAACTTCATTCTCTATTTGGTATTTTTTTTATTTTTCTATTTAAACAATATTTACCTTTAATATTCAATTTAATACAAGTTTAAACTCAATACAAAGCCCTTCTAAGCTATTGGTGTACACATTCGACGCTTACCTAAACCGAAATGAACGGGTACCGCACGTCTAACTCAACGCCAATTCAGCAAATTTTATAATTGGAGACTTTTTATAATAAAAAGTTTATTTGAAAATATGCGATGATATGTTTGATTGTATGTCTAAATTTTCTAAAACTGAATAAATAATAAAATTTTGAGTAAAAATAGATGATTTTTAGAAAATATAGAATGGTATGAAAAAATATACATTAAACTTGAAGCTCGCCCTTTGAGGTGAGCCGCTCGAGCTTTTAACATCACCGTTCTGTAGAAATAATGAAAATATGAAATATTTATTCAGCGCTCTTATTTAATCAATTCTTTATATCTTTCATGTAATTACAATAACAGAGCTAAAAACTAATATATGATTATAATTTAGTATTTTATCAAATATCCCGAAACTTGAGTTTATTAAACTTTATATTAAAATTATTCGGGTTTCGTAATTGTGATTACATTCAGAGTATAGTTGGAAGTGTGTTTACAAAGAATAATAATATAAAAATAATATGAATTTTCTTGGAATACTCATATATTCCGATGAAGTACTTTATTTATAGAAATATTTTTATATAACAATAACTGTTTTCTTTCTATTCAATCAGTCAAATATAGCTTACATAAAAAGCTTGACACCTTTGCTAATTGATTATAAAAACAAACATTAATAGTTCTGCAGAAAAGTTATAGATTAATGTCATTTACGTATTATATGCAAAAAATATCTTATGTATAAAAGAAAATGAGTGCTATTGAAGGAATGGACAACTAATAGCATTCTTAGAACGTGAGATTACAAATAACTTTGAGAGAGTAATAGTTTTGTAACTTTAACTAATCAATGAGAGAAACATGTTTTTGATCTAAAGAATTACTTCTGTATTACAACAGTTTTGGCTTTCATGAGACTTTCCAAATGAATGTTAATGAAAAAATACATTGATAGCTACAGTAGTGGTATAAAGTGCTAGTGTTGAGTGTCAACAATGGATTGAGTCCTCAACAGCAAAGTTGAATGAAAGGTAACGACAATGTGTAGGTCTTATGACATGAAAAACATGATATGACCAGAAAAAAAGAATTCAGAACTTTTTCCATTAATGTGTTTGTTATTCTTAAGTCAAGCACTTAAACACATCACTACTTCTCTTATTATAAACCTGTTTGACTATATTTTTTATGGCTGTCAGACTATGCTATAAGACACTCACTAGAAAAATATCTTTTCTCAATAAAATTTGGTGTGTTTTCTAGTTTTAAAACTATAGCGTATTGTTCTTTAAATAATTCAATACAAATCAACGTTTAATTGAATGTTTTATTTTGTTTTGAAGATCGATTCGGGTCTCATTTGAATTTCAATGAAACTTATAATGAACTAATTATAAGATAAGGTTTTGTAATCAATTTGGTTGTCATTATTTTGGTGACGATTTCTAAAAACTTTAATTAGCATTCGTTTATAAAACTAAGTTTTGTTGACTTAAGGAATTAGAATTCAATGTATTCTTTCGATCGAAATGCAATAAAATAAAACATTTTACACATAAAATGACACATTTGTTTGTTTTCCAACTTTTCCTCTCAATGTTTCATCATATGAAGCCATAAACTCTCAATGAATTTCTTTGAGCATTTGCCGTAAATAATACTTTCGTGTATAACACACATGACTGCAAATTAAAATGAATATGAGCTCAATTCCACTGCAGTTTAAGATGTGTTGGTCTCCAAAATATTTTTTATCTCAAAAGTGTTATTCAATATTATTGATTGCCCGACATAGTAGTTATATCTCAAAAGTTGATAGCGCTATTTGAATAGTGCTATTTCATTATATTCTATTAAATTTTAACTGGCATGTCTTTAAATATTATTAGATTAATAGAAGTATTAATTATTACTTAAATAAAAATAGCATTAAAGTTACATAAATTATTGCATATCAATAGAAATGAACTCATAAGCTATAATATTGCAAAGTTTTTGACTTTTAATTAAAGAAAAAGTTTTAATCTATTTGTTTTGAATAAATAGATAACTTTTTATTTAGGTTTTTATTTACTGCTCTAGAGTTACTCTGAGACCAGTGCTAATTGTGGTGAAATTGGGTCCTACAAGTAAAACAATGCTTAATAGAGAAAATGTACTCAATTTAGAATATTCTCTAAAGAGAAATAAATAGTATCGTTTTTGTGGAATATAAATAAATGTGTGTCTCTGTCTAATTAAGTAATATTTCCCAAATGGTATTATTTTTCACTAGTTTACTGACCCATTACTAATTCAATTTTAGGTTAATTGTGATCAACAGTCGAACTGTAAGACTATATAAGTATAAAGCGATATAAAGTATAACAAACAGAAGGAAGACTAGACTTATATCACATAGATTGTCAAATAATACTTAAACACTTTTGGATATCGGAAAGCCAGCGCACACTCTCAATACCATTATAGCCAACAAATAATATAAGAGGAGAAGAATTTTTCTATTGACACAAGTCTATTAAGACTGAGTGTGTGCAACAAATTTTACTCTGATTTTGATTGCATTTAGTCGTCAAAGTTTGAACGATTCAACAATTGCTGTTTCTTGAAGTTATTCATCATCTGTTCTCTTTAAGTGATATATAAAGCAATTTGGCGCAAAGTTCCCAACTCAACTATCTTATTGGACTCTCAAAAAGGTAAAAATTATTATTTTTGTCAAATTTGATACTTTTTTGTTAATGTAATTTATTGATTATTCAATTATTGATGAGATCCTCTATGTTTTGTACTTTTAATTTATTATAATTGTTACGGCATTAATAATATTTTTATGACTGTTTTAAATACAAACTTTTCTTATACTACATGAATGTAGTATTTCATGAAAGAAAATAAAACGTTTATTTGGAAATTAGATATTCGATCATAACTTGGAAATTACAAAACTATGTTATATTTTATTCCTTAAGAATAAAGTTATAATTCATTTGATATTATGACGACTTTTTATAAATAAGAATTTGAAATTAAATTTTAAATATTAAAGACATTAACTTAACTTCAATACTAAAACTTCAACTTTTTTATTTTATTTTATTTTTTTGTTTAATTATGAATTTTAAATCATTTTGCATAACAAAAAATTGGTATAAAAACATATTTTATAAGTATGAATAATATTGAGTCTTTGAGATATTAATAGAATTTTGTGTCAATTAATAGACCAAAAATTGTGAACTTATCCTGATTTCCTTCAAAATCAAATAATGAAATAAATTTTTGAATAATAACTTACAGTTAGCACATCATTTGCATACTAGTATTTATTTAGTTGTTCAGTGCAAATATTTTATGTAGAACTAGACATCAAATCTCATCGTAGGATTTTCTCATACAGAAAAAGGAATATTAAAAAACTCCTCATTTACATAGTATTTTATGTTTTTATTAACAGTGAGTTTCGTTATTTAATGAGTTTTTTTTACTTTGTTTGGTTGAATTGAATTATACCGTAGAGTTCTGTAGATAGAACTCAATGGATAGAAATGGTTTGTCAAAAATGAAATTTTAAGATTAATGTGAATCTTGAAGTGAATTAGAATCAGTAAACATAACACTTCACTTAATACATTCATAGTGGAACTAATCGAAACCAATAAGCTTTGTGTTATACTAAAGTCAGTATTTTCAAAATTCAAAGGGGGTCGAAAACTAATCGGGTAAAAAATTCAATCATTTCCTAAATTTTTATTAATTGGGTTTTATTGTCCCAAATGTTAAAGATTATATATCAGTATATTTAAAAAGTTTCTATGAATTCAATAGGTATAAAAAGTTTTTGTAGCTCATTAATCTTATGATTTACTCGGAGGGAGTGCTGCCCAACCCAATCCAATACTTGATCTCTGAAGTAAGCCATAAAGCCATTAGCAAACAAAAAAAAGTCACATTTGTACGATGTAATATAAAAAGCGCTAGCATTTAGTTTTGAATTTATAAAAGAGTTATTTCACATATCTAGTGTCTTAGGTGCACATCTTTCCCATAAATGCCGCAAATTTACGCCCAAAAATTAGGCATTTTTTCCTGGGACATATCAATAGACTTTGAAAACCCAATAATTTCAAGTCTATGACTAAATATATTGATACTTATCAAAAATCAGAAATCAATACTCGTTTATCAATTCAATATTAAATGCTTAAGTTTTTTTGCATTACATCGCACTTTTGAAGCTAAAAGGAAAGCAAATCTCTTTGGTTTTGATTTAATAGAAAACTTATTTAATTAAATATTTGATATAATTTAAAATTAGAAATATTTAAATTGCAACATTTGCCCATAAATATAGATTAGCTTTCCAATTGAATGGCGAGAAAGTTGGCCACAAAACAAAATTGAACTTTTTGCATGAGTGCTTAGTCTATATCTGATAATGGCTTTGATTTATTCTCTCAAACTTATGTCTTTACTACAAAAGTCAATCGCAGACATTGCAGAGATTTTACAATAATAATCTTTATAAACCCTTTCTATTGCTTTTTCTTCGTTTCCTATCTTATGATGTTCTTTCACTCAAATACAATTCATTTTTATCTTAAACAAAGCAATCAATTAAGAGACAACTTAAAGCCATAGTTAACCTAATTTGCGACACAGGCTTTATAGTAATAAAATA
Source organism: Nanhermannia comitalis (assembly GCA_034697665.1). Classification (NCBI taxonomy): domain Eukaryota; kingdom Metazoa; phylum Arthropoda; class Arachnida; order Sarcoptiformes; family Nanhermanniidae; genus Nanhermannia; species Nanhermannia comitalis. The sequence continues at coordinate 6,997 of JAQGAM010000629.1, forward strand.
GCAGTTGAATTAATTTCATATTGATTACAATTTTTTATTAATTAGACAGAGTTTTTGAAAACTTTTATCAATATTTTTTAGAGCAGTTATCAATAGTTAAAGATACGAAGAACAGCATCTCATTATTCATATATTATGAATAATAGCTTTTTGTAAAAATCGAAAATTTCTCTGCCTATTGAATAATGATTTAATACTTTTGGAACCATCAATAATTTCGAAGATAGGATTCGAGTCATGTTCCGGCAATAGTAGGTTTACATACAAATACAGTATATAGAAGATAAGAAACTTAAGATTTTCTTATTTATTATCTAAGATTATGTCAGAAATAGCTTTGCTGAGAGTAATGAATTCAAACTGAAATTTATTTAAAATAAGTTTTGTCGCTATCGTTAAATAATTCTTTTGTGACAAGTTATACAAGTTTTTCTTCTTCATTATACAAAAAGTCTAAAATATTATCCCAATCTACTGAAGTAGAATTTGTGTTTTAGGCTCATTATCTTTTTTATTAATAGTTCAAACTTTTCATCAAATCTCACTTTTAAACTTAGTACGAATTTGTTCTGATACACAATTCTAGTGATCATAAGATATTTTAACAGAACATAAAGAAATCTAAAGCAATCTAAAGCTAATTCATTCGAAAAACAGCAATTCTTAAATGTTATCTAATTTAATATTTTATTAACATTTAGCTCAAAAAACTTAATTAAGTAAAAATTTAGTTAATAATTGATACTTTCTGGATAACAAATACATATAAGGGTAGTGACAATTGCTATTTTCTATTACAAATACAACGTGACTTTTCTCATATACTAGAAAATCAGGAATTAATAAATAATTAATTAGCAGATGAATCCCTTGGTCTCTACATTGGCCAAAATTAGTAATCCTTTGCTCTACACAATCTATTTAGCTTACAATGAGTTTATTCATTGTTTGGAAATCTTCACTTAATCTCTTGTCATTCTCTTACAAGTTAGAAGTTCTCCTTAAACATTAAAAGATCGAGCAATTTGACTGACTTGAGTTTTTTTTAATTAGGAACTCTGTTATTTAATTATACATATAGTTTGAATTTTCTTATACCTTAAATGGAGCGACAGATAAAAATAAATCATCATTTCTTACTAAAAAATTTTCCATTAAGAGCGATATTTAATGCAATTCTTAAAATTGAATCAGATATCAGATACCACTTAAGCAAATGGCATTTTATTAGATAAAATGTTTTCTTTTTAAATTATTGCTAATTCAAATACATTCTGTACAGCACAAGCGCTCTTAAAATAATCTTAAAAATAATGTTATAAAAATATTGTGAGTTATTCATGTCATGAAGATAGGGATGATCTTCGTGTGACTGTATATTTAAATGAATCAATTGAGAGAACCTGTACTTCGCTTCTGCATAGAAAACGATGAATTATGAACTAATAAAATGAATTATTTGTTCACATGGAGCACATCAAAAGCTGTATCTAATTTGTAAGTTTCGGAAAACATCGAGGGATTCGAAAGTTTCTCGTAAAGAAAATATAGATTTGTATGCTTACCAATATTGAAAGCAATGAATAATTCGTCAAACGGTATTTGCGGACTTTTTTGAAACTTATTCTAAAGAGAAATTCTATTTAATGCCTAAAGTCGAAAAAAGTATAGCTTTTGCGTTATTTTAATTCAATTTAAATCACTTTCTTATCTTCAATGTAATGCGTTTTTTCATACAAGAGAAAAAAGTAAAAGCAATTTTTTGTTTTCTAGAATATAGAATAGATCTCTAAAAAATATAAGTTATTTAATATGTATTTTGTTTGAAAGTTATATAAAATATTCGAAAATAATAACCTAATTATTGACTGGACATAAAGATTTTTGAATTAAGCTGTTTTTTGTAACTTCAAAAGTGAAAATATTTTTTACGTTAGTATTGGAAAAATTTTACGTTAATTTATAATTCAATTTCTTAAATAAGTTTTTACAAAAAAAATTAATAACTCGTTTTTCTAGAAAATAAGTATTTTTAAGATATCAAAGATTTTAGCATTTTATCATTCTTTTTGTTGAAAATTCTACTGAAGGTTGTGCTACACAAAGCCTGTTCTTATCTTAAGACTAATATTTTATGTATAAAAAAGTTAGCTTTAAATTCACTCTATTTCTGTTACTGAATGTCATTTAAATTTCTAAATGCATTTTTTGTAGTCATGTGAGGCAATCTTTAAGCTGAAAAAGTTTCAACATTTTTAACATTTACTTCACATTTTATCCCATTCAGTGTTGGGAATTAAAAAAAATGTATTCTTTAAATAACAATTTTAATATTTGCCTTCAATTCTTCTTATGGTTTTAAAACTGAATTTAAAGCAAAATATTTTGCCAATAAATACAATTTGCTCTTATTTTTTATAATGAAGAAAATTCTTGAATTTTTCTTTTCCCTAATGAGTCTTGTGATGAGTTAAATCGATATATAAGCTGTTGAAGTAGTTCTTAACGTTTTTTCTTCAAAAAGATTTTCAGACTGTACAAACACTAAACACATTTTGTCAATAATATTCAATTTGCAAACTTATTAATTTTTTGAAGCATCTCTTTTTTGTATACCTAAAACGCTAGCATTAAAATATTTGATTAAGTAATAAAAATAAAATCTTAACGATCATTATGTAAGTGAATATTTTCTCGAAATCTTGTTATTTTTGAAGCTTATGAAGAATAATGATGTGAAGTAATTGCAAACAATGAGCAAACAATGAAAGTTTTAAAAAAGAAGTACTCAGGTTTACAATCAATTGATATAAAAATTAATTTAACAAATTTATTATCTTTTCTGACCATCGATTCAATCAAATTCTTTACAATATAAATATTTATAAATTTGAGTGTTTGTTGCAATTATTAAAACACAGGAGAAATAATTGAAACTAAAGATGTGTTTTGAAGTGCTTAACACTTATTTCTAATTTATTTAATTTACTCCTTATGTTTGCTGTTTTGTCAAATTTAGTGAAAGCAGTTATATATTAATATTTAGTTACAAAAGTACTCTTTAGTAAAGAAAGATAATAGTATTATATTCTGTCCTTATTTCTGATACTCAAATCTTAAGCATAAATTCTGCGCACGTTTTCCTCATTTCAAAACTACAGAGTGTTAGTGAATTTAAGAAACCCTTCAAATGCATTAACGCGTATTTCTTCAAATTTTTAGTTTCATCTTTGCATTTAGGATACAATTTTGAAATCATGCAAAATCTCTTATTTAATTGAAGTATGAAAATGTCCTAATTTTAAAGTATTTACATTTCAATTTATTTATTATGTTTAAATAATTTAACAAATTTCTGGTTTAGTGTACCGTTCGTTCAATTGAACAATTTTGTTGATATTGAAAATGTTAAGGTAAGCCTTATTATTGGTTTTATAAACTGATGCCATTGTTTCATAAATTGTTGAATCTATTAATAATAATATGTACTGTTTTGTAAGTTGTTTTGACTGTGCGTATAATGAAATAAAGATTTTAATTTATTAGAGTATAAAAAACAATTTGGAAAAATACTTTATATACCTTTGATATGCAATTCTCTGTTCGTCAGTTATTTTTATAATAATAATTATAAATATAATTAGTTTGTAACTATTTTTAGGATTAACTTTTCTCTTCTCTTACTTATAAAAAGAATATATTAAAGTTTTTTTATGAAATCTAAAAAATTCATCCATAATAAACATGAATCAATAAAAATTTTAGAAAGTTACCTTTGAAAAGTTTAAGCTATAATTTATCGATTTAGTGATTTACTTATTATTAGTTTCAAGATATTCTAAAAACTTTTTCATTTAATAAAAAAAATATGATCAGAAAGGTTTGGATACTTTATTTATTCTTATGACTTAGCAGTCCTTCACAAAAGCAGATATATTTAGGCAATAATTTAACGTTTATTTACAATAAATAATAATGAGAAATGTGAAATTGCGTAATAATAGTAATTAGGACGAGAAATATAGTATAATCTCTATCTCATTTTGAGACATGCATTAAGTTAATCAAAAAGTGATATACAGTCTGAAAACTAGACAGTTTTCGTGCTTCAAGTAAATCTTTTAAAAAGTTACAACTTAATTATTATTTATTAATTATTATCTTAATAAAAATTGTCATTTTTAATAATAAATTTTAAACTTATATTAACATTATTCTGATAAGGAATAAAATTAGGAAATCCGGAAATTATGTTTTACTAAATCATACTCTAATCGATACTTCCATAAAAAATGACTTAAATTACTACAGGTGTTAATATACGGGTATATAATAAAATTAGATAACAATTATAAATAAGATCCGGAATAATGCAATTTGCATATAATTTGCATGTTGTGCATGTTTTGTAGATTTTTCTTAAAAATGGACCTTTCTAATGAGAATTTTTACAAATGTCTATTAGCTCAACGAGAAGCATTTAAATTTGATAATTTTAAGATAAATTTTAGATTAACCATAATATTGTACTTTAAATTAAAATTATGGGCAACTTTATATTGATTTTTAGTTTATTTGATAATAAATTAATAAACTTCATGTGCATCATGTTTATATTCTGGGCATTTTTCACGTGCATATACGCACACATTTAAGCTAAATTTTTAGCGTATTATTCCGGATCATAATTATAAATAACAAACCTCAAACTTGTTTGTGTGGTTTGATTGATGTATTCTTGCACCTGTTATTAATTTTCTATGCTTTCAACAAGCTTTATATTATAATGTACTGTATACAGT
>JAQGAM010000630.1:0-11797 GCA_034697665.1 Nanhermannia comitalis
AGCAGTATACAGACCTCATCCACAATATGGTTCAGATCATGAACAATCTATACGATCATCTCCATCGTGGAACTCAACTCAAGCTAATGTTGTACAGCAAGCATCAAACGAATCGAATCATGCATTTCCATCAAATCACAGCGCATCTCCATTTTCATCACGTTTCCCATTTCAAGTAATAGCTAAAAATATGTAGCATTTAATTCCATTAGAAGCAGTCTCTAATATAAGAGTTCAGTTTACTTTTTACTTAAAAGCATAAAAATAGTAATTTATTTGAATTTTATTTCTATTAAATGAAATAAACCAGTCGCCAGTGACAGGTCCCGTCTCATCGGCGTCATGTTCAATCTCTGCCTCATCGAGTCCAACAAATATGCCTCAATCATGTTCTAGAGGAGGGCCTGATTCTGCATACTTTCGCAATGCGGCTATTAATGGTCTTCACCCGTACTCATATGAAGCCGCAGCTGCAGCAGCCGCCGCCTGTGCATGGGCTGGACGGCTGGATCCAAGTGCTGCTGGCTTAGGAAGATTAGACGCTGCAACTGCTGGCTTTCAGGCTGGGTTGGCAGCAAGTCAGGCAGCCTTCAGGAGATCAGGTATTGTTATGTCACTTATTAATGTTAAGCAAAAATTGAATGACAGTCGCTATGGAGATGTCAAGAATATGACTGTCAAATATGTTCTGCACGCGATTCCAATTAATGGTATTGTATCACGCGATGACTTATTTGCAGATTCCTCTTCATCAGGGGTGGGGCCCAGCCATGGGGGTGCGGTCGCTCCACCTGCATATGCAGCTCATTTCAGTGAAGGCAGAGAATGTGTCAATTGTGGAGCCATATCAACGCCATTGTGGAGACGTGACGGTACAGGACATTACTTGTGTAACGCATGCGGATTATATCATAAGATGAATGGCGCTCGTCGGCCACTCATTAAACCTCAGAGAAGATTAGTGAGTATTTTGATACCAGTATGCTATGTAGTCAGGCTTAAGACTGCTTGTCTTTACATTATATCTGATCGAATGCTTTTCGCATAGAAAACACTTTATTTGCCAAAAAATAACTTAAGGCATAAAAAGGCTCTTTTTTCAATACTGCATAAAGTTATTCAAATTTAATATATCAACATATCTTTCAGAGCATGAGTGCAGTTATTCAAGTATTAATAAATTTTATCAAATCATTTCAATTTATATTCAAAAGGTATTCAAACATTTCAAAAAATAGTTCAAACAGTTTATAATCATATCTATTAATCCAGTCATAAAATAATGGCCTGATTTTGCAAATTTAAGTTATCCTAAACGTTAACAAAGAAGTAATGCTAAAAATTCACAAAATTCACATTAAATATCTGTCGATAAAGTATATAAACGCAATCTGTCATTAGTGAAGAAATATAGCGCTTTGAATAGAGGAAAAAAGTTTTCCTCATATTCAGCATTGACCACAAACTCATGCGTGCAAAACATTTAAAAAAGTCAATTTTGACATTTGCAGTCTTGTTCGCATTTATCATTTTATGCATTTCATGCTTTCGATTATTAATTAATGTCATTAATAAATAGGCTGCATCTCGACGTCTTGGTCTTTGTTGCTCTAATTGTGGCACAACTACGACAACTCTATGGCGAAGAAATAATGAGGGAGAACCTGTTTGTAACGCATGTGGGCTTTATTATAAATTGCATAATGTAAACAAATTCATATCTTTGCTGTCGAATGATTAATACGATCCTTATTTATATTAATTATTGATATTCAGGTGAACCGACCGCTCGCTATGAGAAAAGAAGGCATTCAAACCAGAAAACGCAAACCTAAACAAAATTCATCCGTCAATTCATTGAATTCTGTTATAAGCAAACATTCGGCTGATTCTGAATCTCCAAAAATGAGTAAGAAATGCTAATTATTAATTGACTGAATTGTAATTTTGATTCTTTCTGACAAAAGATTCATCAAAACATGATTCTAAAGAAGATCTTAATCACGGGTCACACATGTCCTCAGATTCACGACCAATAATGATTGGTGCAAACTTTGGATCCGACGGCGCCAACCATTCATACCATCATCACAATCAGTGGAACAAATCTTTATCACCGCAAACAAATAAATCTGAAAATGATTTAAATCATACGTAGCTTAAGATTAATGATATTTTGACACCAATTATGACTTAAATTATGTACAATGACTGTGATTATTATTATTATAACAGTAAAGTGGTGTTCATTGTTTAGCTATAATTCTCAAAAATTTAATAATTATTATTATTTTAATGAGAAAACAAAATCAAAACTGGTTTCGTGTTGAATGTGAAGTACTGGTAAAGTAGCTGTATCTCTAAAAGTTTTATTGAATCTGATGTAAAGTAATTCGTGCAGTACTAGTATTAATAATAATTCTTAACTGACGAGCTTATGATTTAATAGTGAGTTTAATGTTGTCTTATTTGTAAATGTGTACCTATTAATGAAAATTTGTTCTGTTATCAAGTGATCTGACACTGAAACACTTTTCTCAATTTAATTCAATATTTTTCTTTCTCTTATTTTTGTTGCTGAACTGATTATGTGTAATATATGAACTCAAAATGCAGGAAAATGTATCTCACTTTGTCATTAAGTAAAGATATTATACATTAATTTGTGTTTTATTTTATTATTAATTATTTAAATAATCTGTTAATTATTAAATATAATAGAATCACATAAAATATAAAACTAAAATCGTAGTTAAAAATGTTATCTCTTTAGATAATACAGTAATAGGAATCGATACTACCATGGGATGCATATATGCATCAAATGATGTATTGATTTTAGGAATAATTTTTTTTGAAAATGGCTTTATTCCAAAAAATAAGTAATTCTGGCAGACAATGGTAAAAAATATACGATTTAATCTTTACCTGTATTTGAATAATCGCATGATATAAGGAAAATTTTAATAATATTTTTTATTTTTAACTTAAAATAAAAATATGATTTAATATTGCTGTCAAACACCAATATTATTGCTAACGTTTTTCAATTTATTATTCTGTAATACAATTTTAATACTTAATTAATTACTAAATTTTCGATTTAATTGTTTTGATAAAAGTTTATATTGTATAATAACTAAAGGGCGGAAAATATGCAAGTAAAAATTGAAAATATGTATGCAAATATGCATATAAAACCTTGCAAATACATGAAAAATATGCAAGCAAAGATTATTAATTACAATCCGAAATAATTCTCATTCTGATATCACAAAAATCTTGGTCAAAATTCCTAAGTTTTTTAAACTATTTATGCGCAAAAATTCTAAAATATGCAAAAATGGCAAAATATGCATGCATTCAAAAAAGGACTGAATATGCAAAATAGAGTGTGTAGCAAACAACTTGCTTTTATGTGATTTGTACATATTTTAAGGTGCGAAAGTGTTATGACAACGTATATGAACCTTTCAAATATGCATTTTTCCGCCCTTTAATAATAACTTTTAATTGATTCCAAGTGAGCTATAATTTAATTTATTTTGAGAATAAGCAAAGATTAAAACTGGAATCAACTCAATAACTTTAATAATATCTTTATCTCGAGGCCTGTTGTCTTGATTTTCTGAATTCTTTGATTTGATAGCATCTTATTATCATAATCTTTGCTGATATTATCAGCAATAATATAATCAATTGAGATAATAGATAGAAAAAGCCTAAAAGTGCACAAAATTAACAGACTTTCCATTGAAATATATCTTGATTTAGATAAACTTTGGTTTATATTACAAATACTATTAGTATTGAGGAACTTATCAATAAATTTAATATAAAAACAAAATATGATTAAAAGACAAGGTGTGACTGACTTTTACTTGTGAAATACATATACAATACGTATTGAGAAATAGGTGCGTCTTTTTATGCAATGTTATTTTGCTTTTATATAAAATCCGATAACATTGATAACAATCAGAATATTTTCCTCGACTGAGATCTTCACTTTCAATCGTTTGCATCAATAATCTATTATCTCATAGAAGGACTCGAGTTATTTGTATTGATGGCAGATGAAAGCGCATCAAACAAACTAATAATCGTATCGCTTATTATCTTATCTCTATTATAGTATTGCATTTTTTGGTGATGAACAAGAAATAAAATATAAATAAGAGACAAAGAGTGTATGAATTATAACTAATCTAATCGGCGAATCACACGCTTTTGAACGATCAATCTCTGTCTTACAACATTTTGTCACATAAATCATTTTGTCAATTATTTCGGTTCATATAATTTTGTTGCTTTGCTCTGTTCTGAAAATTATTTTTTAAAGTCAATCTAAATTTCGATTAAATAAAAGATGTAGTAATACACAGAGCAACAGAATCTAGAATACAGAGCAAAAGAATCTGGAATACAGAGCAACAGAATCTGGAATTCAAAGCAATCTTTTAATCGAGAATTATCGGGAAAATAAAACTTAACCCAAAAATTATAATTTTTGTTATAGATTTTAATTATTTTCTGATTAAATTAACGGACTCTTTAGGTGAGTGATTGAGATTGATTTCACTTAATTCATAAAAATGTGTGATGTGGTGCGTGTGTCCCCTTTGACCCCTTTGCCCACCGCTAGTTCGGCTCTGAATTTTAAAATAAAATAGAAAAATAGATTCACTAAACGCTCATTTTTAGCCATTTGTGGGTTTATCTAAAAATTAAAACTTAATATAATTAATAATTAATTGAACAAAAGAGTAATGTATAACAGCATTAAAGTAACGAAACTTTTTAACTCTAAAGCATTGAAAAGATAGTGTACAAGTAGTGACACCTCTCTGTCAAACACTTGTTATGGTTTTGTTACTGTATTTTCAAAAGCATTGTCTCAATAATAAAAAGCTAATAATTAATAAAATGAATCAAAATAACACTCAATTAAGTAATTCTGAGTTTGTTATTGAATGCGATTCTGTTGTTATCGACAGAAAAGAAGGCATTGATTTGAATTGCGATCAAAACAACGAAAACAATGACTCAATTGATTCAATGGAAGCGCTTATTGTCGAAAATCAACGTTTGATGTCTTCATTGGATTCAAAGCAAAATTGTTTTGATTACAGTTTAATAAATGAGTTAAAACATAATTTAAGTCAAAACCAAATTTGGAAATTAGAAAGAATTGAAGCAATTCTTAGCGTATATTCGAATGATTGCAATAAATTGCAGTCAATCTCAACAATCAATCAAAGTATTGACATATGATTTACAATATATTTTACTCTAATTTACATTTAATTCATTTGTAGAGCATTTCAATGCAATTCAACATAAAGTCAACGAAAGCGTTGATTATATGCAAAACATTAAACACTTTGAACGCATTCATGACCCAAATGATGACAACTTTATGAATAGTTTCTCATTTGATTCAGTGGTAAATACGGATAAAGAGAACCAATTGAATGCTTTGAGACAAGAAATGATAGCAACCGAAGAACAGATCGCTCTCATGGAAGTGTTTCTGCTCGAGAATCAAAGTATTGCGGAATTGAAGAAAACTGTGTCAGAACTCGAAGATAGCATTGAAAGCGTTAAGAATGAAACCAAACAATTAAATAAAGATGTTATGACTCTCGAAGTCTTCGCCAATGTTTTTAAATAGAAATACAATTTTGATTCATTTGATTTCAATTCTCATTTATCATAAATCTTTACATAATGTACATAATTGTTAGAAAATGTGTATTTCATTTGTTCTTATATTTTGCTTTTCATTAATAAAAATTTGTTTTCTTCGTCAGAAATAGTAATTAAATATTTCTTGTGATCGATATCTAGATTTTTCTCATAAAGTAAGAGTACAGTAGACATCAGTCAATCAAAAGAATGTTCTGTGTTATGAAATATTAATTTTAGTAAAAATGAATGTAAAAAAGATTGTTTTATTGTAATACTTATAGCCGTTTATATCACTTTTTCATTTAGTCTTTCGCTTAACTTTATAATCGAGGTCTAATTTATTTAATTATTTAAAATTTTGAGTCATTTATATCACAATTAATAATAATTTAAGTTAAAATCTTATTTTACAAATAATTGAGATTTAAAGCTAAAAACTTAGTAAATAGTTTGGAAACTTTGATAAAGCAAATTAAAAACAATGGTTAAAATAGTGATCATTTGGAGAGTTGAATGATTAGAAGAATTGCAAAGATCTCCCCTACAAAAGCACATAAAGAAAGACTTTTTCTTATTTCCGTAAAAAGTTTCGGCACATCTCTCTTTGTTATCACTGGGAGGCCTTTGCAAACACATCCTCTCAGTTGCCACCAAATGCTGGCCTTCGTCTTCACCTTCAATTGATTTTCCGCACCAACCACTTGCACACGGCTGGGCCTCGACTGCACTCGAGTCTACTGTAGTTGAATTGTATTCAAACGCATCTTTACCTTAATTAATAAATAAGCGTTTGAAAGATAAGTTCAATTCATGTAAGCATTAAAGAAATAGCTATTCATTTGTTATTTATTATTATAAAGTTTTCTTTATTTGATTCAATGATTCTTTTTCTTATTTTATTCAAATATAAATTAATAGTCAGTAAATCCCTGACCGAATTGTTATGCTATGTATGACCTCATTATCTCTTGTTTTCGTTCGTCTTAAATATTATAATTAATAACAAATTAAAAATCAATATAAAAGGATTGAATTCATAGAATGTTTAAGTAATTCTATTGAAAATAGCTTACAGTCTCCGAGTGGTCCTCTTGAGCGACAAACATAACATCGTTTGACTCTGGCTTTGGTTCTCAATAATAAAAAACAAAATAATAGAGTATAAGGTGTCAAATGGTTTACTTTAAACAGCATCACAACTATATTTGTCTCACTTATAAAAATCAGATTAAAATAATCGATAATTAAAACCAATGCGTATTATACTCATTGATAATACTTTTATTGGTGGAAAACTAAATATTTTGTGCAACAATCAAATGTAGGACACCTTTAAGTTTGTTTATAAGTCTGAGTTAGAATTGAAACATAATAGGTTTGTGGCACTCAAACTCTAAATTGGGTGCAAATATCAATAACCGGTTTTTCTTCTCAGTTCTTGAGGTGAATGAATGTTTCATATGTGACTTTGGGCTACATTTTATGGCTTTACTTATTACTTAGCGATGAGAGTGTTCTCTAAAATGTAAATTTATGTTTAATACGAGTCATTATATGGCAATAAATTGTTTGCTTCCAACTGTCCAAAGACCAGAGTCTAAATTTCAGATAAAATAATAGACTTCCGGTTCATCTGATTTAACTAGAAATCAGATAAATTAATTTTATTTATTTCAAACAAATTTATAATTTAGAGAATTATATTAGGATTTGGTTTGACTGATGGCATTGGACTCGGGTTTAAAAACTTTTTAAAATGATCAAAAGTTATACGGTATATAATACTATCCCTATAGCCAAACATTATACTGTTATTAGGTTATAATTGAATATTTTCTTCTAATAGTTTATATATTGCTATTACTCTAACATTGATTTATTGAAAGTTAATTTAATATTTACTGTTAAAAGTCTTTAAATAGTTAACTATTATTTGATTTCTTTTGAATCAAATTATATTTCATAAATAATAAGAAAAGTCAACCGTTTTATTTGACGATTTTTGCTGAAATCAACTTTTCTCAAAAGTTTATTTATTGTTAAAATGATTTAATTTTTGGTCATACCATTTGAATAGATAAGTTGTATTCACATTATTATAAACTCTCTCAACGGATCTTTATTTACATAGTTTATGAAGTTTCAGATTATTTCAGATCGATTTGACCCGCTGTAAAAATATGTTTTTATGTAAAATCACGCTATAGTTGTTATTAATAACTTGAATTATTAACAACTTATCATTCTATCAAAGATCAAAACAAACTTCATAAGTATTTTGTTTGTTAGAACTTTAGTTTCATTTACATAAATCTCAATCAGATTATCAGTTTTGTCATCCAATTTACTACAAAGTCAGGCGTTCACATGTCTTTGTGATCAACAATCATCTCAATTACTTAAATATGAAAATATAAATTTTATTTCTTTTGAATATCTGTCTTAATTGGTCTTCAAAATGAAATAACTTGCATTCAAAGTTTATAATTGAGTTGTTTGTAAAGCATTTAATTTTTATGATAAATGCCATTATTATAAGTATTGAAAAAACAGAAAAAGATTCCCAAACATAATAAGAATCGGAATCTAAAGTTTAAATTAATTTAGATGTGAATGACTTGATTAGTTGTAAGCGTGATCAAGAGATGGTAGAGCTATGCCTTAATGGTAAGTATTTTCCTCTTCGTTATTATGTCTTTGGGGCACTTTTTGTATTGAACAGTTTTCAATGCGATAAAAAGAAAGGTAGGACTCAATGTGATGGAGTGAAAAGCAAGGATAGACTCATTATAGACCGACTGTTGAAAAAATATTGTCTTTTCTTTATAAGTACCATCGGTTGCATCTTCTTCTTGGTTGGTGTCTAACAATCAAATCATGAAAAACACACTATTGATCATTGCATTAAATATTGTAAGTATTAATAGTACTGAATGAGAAAAAGTTATGTATTATATAATATAATAATTTTCAAAGTTAAAGGTGTTCGCGAGTGTCGGCAATCACTTTAAAGGCAATGCAATGACAATTTAAATGCTAATTTCGTGTATGTCTAACACTAAAGGCATTTAATTTTGCTCTTAAAACAACTTTTCTTTAAAGGATTGCTTCAAATATATATTTTCTGCACACAAGACATTAGTGTCTTGTCTTTTAAAACATTTAGTTTGTCATCAACTTTATGTTTTATGATTAGTATAACTTTTATTTATCATTTGTTACGATAACTTATTCTTTCATTACTTTGCATGACTTTCTCTTTTACTCCATTGCTTTTTAGAAGAGCTAATTATTCAACCGGTTTTTCAGTGAAGGGCCACTATTTCGTTGAGACAAATCGGATAAAAAACTTCAAATTAAGTTTTCGAAGTATTTTCTCATTTTGTTCCTCTTATAATAAAATATGGGATACTGTACTGTAGCTAATAATGCATAAAAGCTCTTAATTAAATCAATAGATAAAACTCAAATATTTTAGCCTAAGGCTAATATTGGGATTAAAGGAAAATATTTAATAAGCGCATGAAATTTATGCTTCTTTAAGGCTTTAAACATTACAGCGATTTGTATCATGAAAATAATGGGAATTAAAATTGAAAACTTTGAAAAATATTGAGCCTCTTCTTGAACTAAATAATCTTTCATTTAATATAAGATACCAGTAAAAGCATATACTCTTATACTGTACAGTATTATACTCTTAAAAGCATAATAATTGGCACTTTTCTAGATTATACTCCCTTTAAGATCACAAGGAATTGATAGCAATAATAATAGTAATAATAGGAACGATATGAGACGTTTATTAATTAAACCTAATCATACACGAGGAGAAGGTATGGTCACCAGTGAATTCGTATCGAAAAAAGTAAAAGGCAAGAACTGAATACAACTGTTCTCATTTCTATGTTACTGTATTATTATATTACAATTCAGTCATTTCTTTTACTAATTACTGACAAATTAGATGCAAATATGCAAATGCTATTAATTGGTCTTTTATTTTGTAAACAATTTGTTATTCTATTATTTACTTCCGCGTACGCTTTGTATACGAGCTTAATATGAATTTGACGAATCGCATGTCAAATAATAGCATTAATTTGCATTATTATTTCAATAATCAGTTGCCCTCTCATGCGAACCCGAAGAGACAATCATAAACTTGAACTTTACTGAGCCGTTCCGTGGTGTAGTACTCGCTGGTGATACACAAAGTCGATGTAGAATACGAGGTGATGGACAATTAGCTTACGTATTACGAGTGCCTCATAATTCATGTGATACTCGACATGTGGTGAGTAATATGACAATTAAATTACAAAATTAGCTTTTTTTCTATTGAATATTTTATCTGAAAATTGGTTTTATTTCATATTTTGTTTCCATAATTATTCATTATTATCAAGCATTCAATTATCAAATAAACATTTTTGACTTTTTACATATAAACAGCTCTTTTGTAGCGCTTATGAATGGCATTAAAGCCATTTAATTCAACTCATTGAACTCAATAGTTGTCTTATGTCTGCAACTCATAGACTGTATATTTAGTTCTCATGCTTTCCAAAGTCTGCTATACTTTAATCAAACTTTTTTTCTGACTGACCGAAAACCTGATTTAGTCTGATAGCTGCTGGCGTTGATATCATGGCACTACCACTTTGTATTTGTATTGTATGCCTAATGTGTGAGAATAAGAGACTAAACACTATCTTTTTTCTTATTCTCCTACAGATATCAAAAGGAAGTTTTGTTAACACCTTATTTATAAGATTCCATCCATCGCTTGAAATGGGTGGCGACCACTCCAAGACCATCGTATGCAAGTTCGGCACTGGAAGCTTTAATGTCAGCTAAAATTAACTTTAGATTAACTTTTCAAATGACTCATAGGATTCACATTTTAATGTTATTCATAATTAATTTGGTTTAAAGTAATCATATTTTTCTATAAGTTAAGCAAAAATAACAATAATTTTTATTTCCTATTTGAAACAAATTATGATAAATTTTCATAAGCTTTTTGCTGAATAACAAAAATATTTCTATGATTATAATTATTTTTTCAAATTACATAAGTAATGAGTGATTCTTATGGTTATTAAAGTCATCTTAAGTTAAGGCATAAATTATTTCAACAATTTTTAAAATTTTTTAATGGTATTAAAAATAAATTTTTGCATATATTATGATTAGTTTATGTGTGATATACTTAGAAAATATTTCTTTAATAAGTGGTTTGGATTCTTATCGAATTTTGAGGAATTTAGAGTTAATTTTCAGGAAGTATTAGCTTTTATTTATCAATAAAAAGAATTTATTTCGCAATTGCCAGAGAGGTTAAAATGAGAAGATTTCTGACAGAACAATACTATTGTTTAGAAGATTTCAATAATTTCTTGGATCGTTTACACAATTTTTTCATCTCATTGTAAGCTTTTTATTAGAATTTTGTCAAAACTTTAATCTATCGGACGCTTTAATGGTAAGAATTGACTTCCTTGACATTCGTTACTTGAGAGCTAGTTATGAGAAAATTTGCTCATTTCTAAGATAATAAACCGAAATATAAACTATGCAATAGTTTTAAAGAATACCGATTATTAATATCAGTTATTATGCATTTAACTTTACGAAAAATGCTCTTCACTTGCTTTTTGATTCATCTCAAATAGAAAGTGACACTTTTCTGGTAATCTTTGAATTAAATCTCTGTATTATTATATGAGTTATCAGAAAAAATTAGTGTTTTTCCGTATGAAGAAAAACAAAGTCATTTATTTTTTATCGTTTGTTATTGATCTCCGAATAACGTGAATTTCTGAGAACTTCAATTCAAGTAAACAGTAATTTATTTGAAACTATTGCCAAATGAATTATCGTTTTCCCAAAAAACATTAAATTTTTCATTTTTATGAGTCCACACATTTGACAGCTCTTTAAAAACGCGAACCAAAAAAATTATTTTCGAAAAACTTCGAACAGACAAAGCCTTTTAGGTGTTTCGCTTTCTGATTACTACTTAAATAGGAAGCACTGCCGAAGTTTCTCAAAATAAAAGGTTTGTTTTAAACCATAAGTTTTCAAACTACCTGTGATCGGA
>JAQGAM010000631.1:0-11795 GCA_034697665.1 Nanhermannia comitalis
TCATTAGCTTGAAATGAAATGTATATTTGTTTGCTTTTTGCACTACTTAATTATGTGTTTGGCGAATGTCTGTTCATGTCATACACTTTCTATTAATATAATTAATCCATTAATAAGATCGTAAAATTTATGAAATCCAAAAAATATCGTATTTTTGTAAAGTGAAGCTTTATTCAAAAATATTATTTTCTGGCTCTGACAATTAAATAAGTTGAATATCATTAAGAGTGCTTTTCATTACAACAATTTCACACTAGAATAGAAAGGAGTTCTTAATGTATTTATATATCTCTAAATAGCATTGCAAGAGACAGGTTCCTAAATAAGGAAAACATGACAGAACTTTCTAGTTTTCAATGGGATCTTTGCATATATTATCATCACTTAAGGACAGGATATTTCTCGATTCAAATGATTTACTCTAACGAATTATTATATTATAGATAAAGTAACTTTAGGTAATTTACATGTATATAAAATGCATTTTTATAAATTATCAGTTTTTTAGTTATTATCAGTCAATTTATTTAGTTATTAAACATTAGAATAACTAAAATACTTTTGAGGCTAATTCGAAGCATTATAAAAATTAAACTTAATTAGCAAAACGATTACATAAATAAGAGCAGTTTTAAATTTAATATGAATAATTCAGTGACTAAAACCAGGCTAAACTCAACAAACAATATTTTAATTTGAATTATTATGTCAGTAGAGTTGACATTGAAGACCATAAGCAAAGATCTTGATTGAAAAATTGATATTTTGTGTGTTGAGTTGCTATAAATAGAAAAACTATAGCAAGTATAGTTATTATCGAAGCACTATTGCATAATAATTTGCTAATTGCTCACTAAAGATAAATTAACACAAAATATTTGCACATAAAGTCTACTGCATATTAAAATAAAAGTATAATAAGATTTATATTTCAAATTCCTGGAAAGTTGATTATTGTTAGGCATTATCAAAGCAAGTAATTTCCCAATATTTCGATTATTTCTATAAGAAAAAGTCAAACTAATGATATGAAACCTTTTTAGCGCTTTCTTATGAGAATTTGATATACTATCTGCCTCAGAATGACAACACTTTTGAAGGTATTTCTATTTTGGCATCAATTCTAAGTGTCATATCTATATGTCTTAATATGAAATACTTTATTAACATAATTCTGTTATTTTTTGTCTTTTTGCTGTCCGAATGTAATCGTTTTCAAAGTAAGTATTGAGTAGTTGAAAAAGTTTCAAATACATCTTCAAATACTTTGATGCAGGTTTTGATTTACTTTATTATTATAAAGTGTGTATTAATTTGTTTTAATCAATGATTAATTTCAACGATTCTTTGTTATGATATTGAATACAATTTTAAGTTTAAAACTGAATGTAAATATTGTTCAGATTATCCCATTCAACCGATAACTCCACCACCTAAACCAACTTCGCCACCTCGTCCTCCAGGAGTATGTTCCAAAAGCGAGGCCACCTGTCAGAACGGAGAGTGTATTTCAAGAGAATATGTTTGGTATGTTTGCACACATTTCTAGTTTATGATAAAACCTAATTCCCAATTGTTTTAGTGATGGGGACTTTGATTGCGCTGATCGTAGCGACGAATTGAATTGTATTCATTACTGTGAACCCAATCAGTTTCAGTGTGAGAATAATCGTTGTATTCTGAAAATTTGGCGGTAAGTCTTTTACATTTGAAAAAGCTATTCATAAAAAGGTGCAAACTTTAGGTGTGATTCCGATAACGATTGTGAAGATAACAGCGATGAAAAGTTTTGTGGTGAGTGTTCCCCATTTGCTCATTTTGAAGTGGCTCAAAGTCTATCTAGAGCTCTATTCTATTAGTAGTTGATATATTGCTACACATATTAAGAATAAGTCACTGACATGAAAAGTATCTAAAATCCATTTACTTTGGCGGCAAAATGAGACTTAAATTAGTTATTGTTCTTGTATTTTTTGCTTTCTCTGCCGCAGAGCCAAACACACCCGGATCTCCGTGTCGTTATGATGAATATAAATGTCTTTCTGGTGATCAGTGTAAGTAAATATGATTAACCGTTATTTCAATCAATTAAAGTTAAATGTATGTCTATTTGCGATATAATTAATATCACAAACAAATTGCAGGTATTCCCAGAAGCTATCAATGCGATGGCGAATTCGATTGTCAGGATAAGACTGATGAGGTTTTAGTGCATTTGCATACATAATAATAACAGTAAATGCCATAACACTAAAGCAAATTTATTTAATCAGATCGGATGTTCTCCTCCTACTATTGTTTCTCCACCGCCTGAGTCTATATCAGTAACAGAAGGTGAGACAATCACTATAACTTGTCGAGCAGTTGGCACTCCTATACCTCTTATAAGTTGGAGATTGAATTGGAATCACATTCCACATCCTCCACGAGTCACAGTGACAAGTGCTGATGGCTTCGGAACAGTTACTATTCGTGAGGCAAAATCCTCAGATCAGGGCGCCTGGAGTTGTGAGGCTATTAATAGCAAAGACTCAGTGTTGGCCTCTCACGACGCACTTCTGGTTGTCAAACGTAAGCTTCATTCAAATAACCCAACTTTGGGAAAACTTATCCAACAAAATATGTTTTCATTTTTATATCTAATTTTGCTTAAAACCACTTTAAATTACAGCTAAGAATGCAATTTGTTTGTCGCCTTCCTTTAATGATATCGCACAAAACCCATCGGAATGCTTGAGATGTTTCTGCTTTGGAGTATCAGAAACATGTCACAGCAGTAGTCTTCGTGTAATCAGTTTAGCCCTACAGTCGAAACTGAGTGTTATCCCACTTGTTAGGGAAATAAATGGAAGCTATACTGATGTGAGCCGTAAATACCCGCCGAACCAAAACGCAATCAAACACATTCCTTCTTCTTGGGAGCACAGCATTGGATCAGATGTAGCCGATGCTTCCACTCCCGATGGAGTTTTCTTCTATTGGAACCTACCGGCAGAGTTTCTCGGAAATAAACTACTCAGTTATGGGGGATATATTCGCTATACTATACGTTATAGAGAACCATATGCTCCAAAATCTCCTAAAATACCTGATATTATTTTAAGAGGAAACGGAATTAATTTATATCATTACGTTAGAACTGGTTATAACCCGAATGCCGACACACCAGTCAAAATACGGTTCTGGGAGGGAGACTGGCATAAGAATGACTTCAACGCTAGGAGTGAAATACCGCCACTTTTTGACGCCACCACCAGAGAAGACATTATGATAGCGCTACAGAATATCGATCACATTTACGTCAAAGCAACATATGATGAACAGCTTCTCGACACTAGTCTTTTAAACTTTGAAATGGACACAGCAGTGCTCACTAACTTGTCATCTTCTGAACAGGCAGTATATGTAGAAAAATGTTCGTGTCCTGATGGATATTTGGGCTCATCTTGTGAAGAGTGTGCGCCCGGATATATCAGACAAACTATTGGCCGGTATTTAGGACGTTGTGTTGTGCCTACAGTTGCCTGTAATTGCAACAGCCATTCAAATGAATGCGATCAGAGAACTAACTATTGTTATAACTGTCAGCATAATACTGAAGGCCCTAACTGTGAGCGATGTAAAAGAGGGTATTATGGCGATGCCACTCAAGGAAGAGAAAGCAGCTGTAGGCCATGCCCGTGTCCACAGATTCAGCCATCGAACCAGTAAGTGCTCAATTTTTAACAATTACTTGAAAGTTAAATATTGATATTATCTATTTATATATATATTTGTGTACTTTTCTACCTATGCTTACTTACTTGAACTAAAGGCTTAATAGTCTGTGGCCCTCAGGCTTTCCTCAAGAATGGTAGGCTTTAAGAGAGTTTACTAACACTTGACTACTGTACAGTGCTGTATTTATATAAAATCTTATAAATAAATGTATTCTTTACTAAATGTTCAACTAAGGGCCAAATTATTCATTCGAATGTTAATATTAAGTTTAATTAAAACTATTTTAGGTATTCACCGACTTGTTATTTGGACCCAAATGCAGGCGATGTTGTATGTGACGCGTGTCCAATTGGTTTTGAGGTACTGTACATTATTTGTCAGATCTTTTTTACAGTTTAAAAAAGCAATTTTGTTTTAGGGACGACGTTGTGAACGCTGTGCACCCGGTTATTTTGGAAATCCTATCACTGGAACTTCATGTGAACCCAGAGGTTATCTTGAAATTTAGTTAAAATTCTTTATATTGGAAAACAATGAATTTTTGTGAAACTTAAAAAACTAATTAAACATAGAATCTTATGACTACAGCAATAAATTTTTACTGTAATAAAAATTGTTAACCGCTTAACACTAACATCAAACTAATCTGCTTGATAGGGGAGTGTAATTCGGGACAATTTAGATGTGGAAACGGCACGTGTATCGATATTAGGTTGCGTTGCAATCAAATATACGATTGTGTGCCTGAAGGCAACGACGAATCCGGTTGTGGTAATTGTATTTATTCTTTAAATGCAAACACTTTTGCTTTTGAAAGCTTTAGTTTAATATTACTAACAAATAGCTTGCACTGCAAATAATTTTCGCTGCTTTGATGGCGGCTGTATTGACATTGCTTTGCGATGCGATGGTATCACCAATTGCTTTGATAATAGCGATGAGAGCAATTGTAATGGTAATTGTCATCTCATTTGATAGTGCAATCATTTCAGATATTATTATATTTGATTGTCTTAAACAAAGTTTCAAAAAAATTACAATTATTTTATAGGAATAGAAACTCAATGCGATCCAATCGGTAGTTTGACATCTTCTCCAAGTCCTTCAACACATTTGTGTCAATGTAAGCCATCAGTAACAGGAGCGCGTTGTGACCAATGCAGTGCCAATTCATTTCATTTAAGTGAAGAATCACCCAATGGTTGTATTGACTGTTTTTGTTTTGGTGTAACCAAAGCCTGCACTTCTAGCAATAGGTTTAGAGATCACGTAGAGTTGAAATTCACGAGTACTCCAAATGGAGTTAAATTAAGTAATTTAGACAAAACAGTCGTAATTGACAGAAATTTAAGGATAGATCACAGGAATCGTGAAATAGTGTATCGAGACTTTGCACTTCAGCCTAAACTAATTTACTATTGGAATCTTCCGCCAGAATTTTTAGGCAACAAAATAGGCTCATATGGAGGAAATCTGAACTATACTATAAGATACGATCGTGGCTTCCTTTCGCGCCCAAATGATGACCCAGATGTGCAGATATCTGGAAATGGAGTCACTCTTATCTATAAGCATAATAAGTCATTTCAGGGCGGAATCTCTAATACAGTTTCGATTCCTATTTATGAGAATGTTTGGCTCCTGTCTAATGGTCAGCGCGCCAGTAGAGAAAAATTAATGATGGCTTTGGCAGATGTGGACTCATTACTATTAAAGGCAACCTATTCTTCTGATTCAATGTCTGTCAGTCTATTAGAAGTTAATCTCGATATTGCAATCGATCGTTCGGGTGGTGTCGGAGGCTTTTTGCGCGACGCGGCATCTGTTGAGTTGTGTCGCTGTCCAATCGGATATCAAGGATTATCGTGTGAACAATGCATTTCTGGTTATACTCGGGCTGCAGTCGGACCTTATCTTGGGCTTTGCGAACCGTGTTTTTGTAACGGACATTCCAGTGACTGCGACCCCAAAACTGGAATTTGCAAAGTTTGTCAAACTCACGGCTATTATGCTCAGCAATTATGTATATTTAGGACTTATTTTATGCGAACTCTTTTTTATTTACAGAATTGTCAGCACAACACAAAAGGAGAATTTTGTGAAGAATGCTCTTCAGGATATATGGGAGATGCGAGTCGGGGCACACCTTATGACTGTAGTCCTGATAGAGGTATATATAAGCCATTAATGTCATAAGAACTATAACTTATTTAATATCCAAAATAACTTTATTATATATTTAAATGAATCCAAATTGTATTCAACGATTGTACTAAAAGATGTCATTTGCCATCAATTTACTAAATAGTTAACATAATTTTCAGTATATCTCATACTCAAACCTTGTTTTATTCTTTGTGTCTTACTCTAGTAGTAACTCCGTGTCAATGCGATCCTCGCGGAAGCGTTTCTCGAGAATGTGATTTCAACCAGAACTGTCAGTGTAGACCAAATGTGAGAGGAATCAATTGCGATCAATGTTCTGAGGGTTACTTCAATTTAGAAGAAAGAAACCCAAATGGATGTTCGCAATGCTTCTGTTCTGGAGTGACTCGAAGATGTAGCAGTAGTTCTTACTTTCGCGACCAAATAACAATGCGTTTGCA
The DNA here is from genome assembly GCA_034697665.1 of Nanhermannia comitalis. Lineage (NCBI taxonomy): Eukaryota > Metazoa > Arthropoda > Arachnida > Sarcoptiformes > Nanhermanniidae > Nanhermannia > Nanhermannia comitalis. The sequence continues at coordinate 6,327 of JAQGAM010000631.1, forward strand.
AGAATTGCCAAATCCTTACGGACATAATTTTCAATTAACAAATAGATATAAATCTCGAATATTTTCTGAAGGAATTATAATAAACCCGACACAAAACGAAGTGAGCTTCGCATCATTTAATAAAGAGTCGGCCAATTCAGAGACACTATTCTGGTCATTACCAGAAATATTTTTAGGCAATAAGGTATAGATCATTATAATAATAAAAAACTAACGAACATTAGTAACATATAGTTGTGAATTTTCAAAAGCTAACCTCATATGGCGGTCGTTTGCGTTATACCCAACAGTACACTACTAGTGGAAGCGGAGAGTTGTACTCAGACGCAGATATTGAAATCACAGTAAAATTTTAATAAGTCTTCTGATTCAGATGTATTCAAATTTTTGACTACTCTTATAGGGTAATGGCGTTACACTTGTTTATGTCAATAGTAAAGCTCTATCTCCGGGTCAAACTGAGACCTATGACATTGAATTAAGAGAAGGCAGTTGGCAACGGATCGATACAAATAGAAATACGGGATCAGTTCTTGCGAACAGAGAAGATTTCCTACTCGTCTTATCAAATATTGAAGAGTTTTTAATACGCGCATCGTTTCACTCGCAAATGCAACAAACGATCTTACGTGACATCATATTAGACAATGCTATTCCTCAAAACACTGGCCGCCAATTGGCAATAGAAGTTGAACAATGCGTTTGTCCTCCGGGTAAACGATTATATGTCTGACTATTAATAAAAATATTTGATTGATTCAAACGTTTATTATTCTTATTGAATTAATTTTATATTTATTCTACTATTAGGTTATATTGGACTGTCGTGTGAAGAATGTGCGCCCGGATATATCAGGGACACCAGTAGTCCAGGATATGGCCGATGCACTCGATGTAATTGCAATTCACATTCAGAAACTTGTGATCCGAATACAGGAAATTGTGTCGTAAGATATTTTATATTCTTAATTATGAGAATTTTTGCAATAAATCATTTTGAAAACAGTATTGTCGTCATAACACAATCGGAGAAAGTTGTGAGAGATGTGCAGATGGCTTTTATGGCGATGCAACCAGAGGAACACCTGAGGATTGTAAATCGTGTCCGTGTCCACTAGCGATCCCTTCAAATAGTTTTTCCCCTACATGTAGACAAGACTCTGACGGTCAGCCGACTTGCAATGCGTGCGCAGTCGGTTATTCGGGAAGAAATTGCGAACAGTAAGCCTTTGAGTGCTTTTTATTGAATAGAATTATACAAAAGAATAAAATAAAAATAAAAAAATGTGATATAAATAATATATTAATGCCTAACAGATGTTCTTTTGGTTATCGCGGAAATCCATTACAACCCGGAAATCGATGCGAACTCTCTGGTGGAACGGGACCTACCATTCGAGTTCGTATCGATGAACCAAAAATTCAAAGGGTTCCGATCGGGTCTGCGGTTACTTTTAGATGTAATGGTGTCAGTCAAGTCAGTGATGTGAGTCATTCGCCCACACTTTTAAGGTTTTAGAGATTATTAAATGACATTAAGTTTTGCAATTAATTGATTCACAGATAACTTATAACTTGGTTTGGACTAAAGAAAGCGGTTCTCTTCCTTCGCGTTCCTCTGAGGCGAGCGGAATATTAACGATTCCAGATGTGAGACCAGAGTACAGTGGTATCTACATATGCACCGGATCTGATCTTCAGAGTGTAGCACAAGATCACGCAACTCTTATAGTTGAAACCAGTGATCAGCCGGCGATCCCACGCGTCAGAATTGAACCCTATTATCAAGAAGTCAATGTTGGAGATGCCGTCGAATTTAAGTGTGCAGCAGAAGGATATCCTCCGCCAGAATTGAGATGGACTGGGGGTCGTAATAATATACTGAATCCGAGTTCAACTTTCTTGAACGGTGTTTTCCGTATTCCTTCTGCGAGAAAATCTGATGAATCAGAATATTTTTGTCACGCAAGCAATTCTGCCGGAACTGACTCATTGCGAACTATTCTTTTTGTAAAGGGAGAAGAAGTTCCAGATGTTGGCGGTAAACCTCATGTCACTATTTCTCCCGTGAATTATGAGGGTAGAAGAGGAGAAACAGTTCGCTTTGATTGCAAAGTCACGGGTAGTCCTGTACCTGAACTTAAATGGACTTATTCTGGTGGAGATTTACCTGAAGACTCGCGAGAAATCGGAGGTCTTCTTATATTAGCCCGAATTTCAGAGTCTCACCAGGGATTGTACACATGTACTGCCCGTAACATTCACGGCACAACTCAAGCTCAGGCCCGTCTCTCCATTGAGTCGGGAAGAGCTATACCTACAGCCAAAATAGAACCAGAAAGGCAGACAATAGTTCAGGGACAGAACGGAGAGCTCAGATGTATCACTAGTGGAAATCCAGTGCCAACAATCACGTGGCAAAAAGTTGGCGGAGATTTAGTGCCGTTGAGACATAAAACAAATGGTGAAAATTTACTCATAGAAGAAGCTGTTATTGAAGACAGAGGTCTTTATGTCTGTAGAGCTGATAATCGGGAGGGTTCAGCACAAAGTTCAGCCATAGTTGAAATTGAACGCAGAGAAATACCTGCCATTGAACTCTATCCTGAATCTTCTCAAGTGGTTGTTAGAGGCGGAAGGTATGGAAGTAGATGTTAAGCATATTCAATAATAAGAACCGAATAAGTCTTAAATTATTTTCATTTGAAAGCGCATTATTTCAATGCCGGGTCACGGCTGGAGTTCCTTCGCCTACAATAGAATGGAGAAGAAGTGATGGAAGTTTATTCACAACAAGTACTGAATTGATGGACGGAGTCATTCGTTTCAATAGAGTTACAGGAGATGAAGACGGGACCTATATATGCACTGTAGCACACATTTAAAGTTACATTGAAGTCAATGTTATATTTATTAAGTAATTTGTATTATAGGCTGAAAATATAGCGGGAAGAGTATCAGCGCAAGCAGTTTTGAGAATACAGGGAGCGCCTACTGTCAGAATATTACAATCAAACCCATATCGTGTTCGACCCAACGAGAAGATTAGACTCGAATGTGTGGCAGAAGGAGAGCCAAAGCCGAACGTTGTCTGGAGAAAGCATCAGCAGCCGTACATCGGTGTCGCACAAACCATTCCCGTCACTGAGATTGAAGGCAAAGCTATTCTAGAAATTCCAGCTGTGACTGCGTCTGACAGTGGAATATATGTGGTATTTCTCTAAATTCAATATACATCTAACAGATAAACTTATGCATGAATTATATCCATTTAATGATTTATAAAATTCAATTAAACTTTTTCAGTGTACTTCCACTTCACCTCTTGGAACCACTGAAGAAAGAATACAATTAATAGTCGAAGACGATTCTGCAGGATTAGTAGTGCCCGATGTTGTTGTAGAGGACAGAGTAGTAACTGTTGCCGCTGGAAGTCGGGCTGAAATGAGATGTTTTGTAAGAGGAACTGATAGGAACATCGAATTGCGTTGGATCAGAAGTGGAAATCAAACACTTCCTTCTTCTTCGAGAGTTGAAAATGGAATTTTATATATAGATGATGTCAAGCCTCAAGATAGTGGCGATTACCAGTGTTTGGGAGTGGTTGACGGCAAGACTGTCTTATTCCAGGCCAGGTCGAGACTAGCAGTTGTTGGTAAGTTGATTGAAAGCGCCGTCATTGTCATATTGCTTTCTTCACTCATTATAATACTACTTGCATTGCTTACCGCAAGGTATTTGGGCAAGAGGTAGGGCTCACTTTCACTTCTATTTCTAATATTTCAAATATTTAACCGCTTCTGTGTTCCAAAAAAACCTTTCATATATTCCTAATATTTGTATTACTTCATTAGCACCGCCTAGAATTCAATTACATCCTCCCCGACAGACTGCAAGACCGGGTGATACCGTCTTAATTGATTGTATCGCTTCTGGAGATCAGCCGATAACTATTGACTGGAGCAAAATTGGAGGAAATCTTCCTCCGAGTGTATATTCACACACAGGTCGACTTGAATTTAGAGGAATTCAGTTATCAGATGCCGGACGCTTTCTCTGTACTGCAGTGAATGCCGCCGGAAAAGCAGAAGGTGTTGCAGAAGTAATCGTTGATGAAGATTCAGACTATAAGGATATTCTACGTAAAGAAGAGACAGCATTTGTTGGCTCTAATATAGAGCTTAAATGTCAATTCGGTGGAACTCCTTCGCCCACAATTAGGTGGTCAAAAGATTCCAGTGGTTTACCCGATAATTCCAGAGAAGTTAACAATGAATTATGGATTCGTAACGTTAGATTAGAAAACGCGGGACGATATATATGCACCGCTACTTCCAATCTTGGAATACTTTCTCGAGATTATGTGGTCCTTAATGTTAGAGGTATTGTATGACTTGGAACCTATTGCTTTGCAACAATTATTTGTATAAGACTTTATTGATTAGAATTTTAGGACAAGTGTAAAGTTTAGACATTTATAAAGAATTGCTTTTTGCGAACTTTATATTTTTTGAAGAAAGCATTTTGTTTTATTTGAATAATTTTTGGTTAGAAACTAATCAGTGCGACCAAAATCAGTTCCGATGTCGTGATGGATCATGTATTGATATCCGTTACCATTGCAACCAAAAGTATGATTGTCCTGATTATTCAGATGAATATGACTGTACCGGTATTTATTTTGTTTATGATTTCCTTTACAATTATTATTTCAATTATGTCTGTTTGATATGTTTGATCTGAAACTTAAGTTTTAAAGATTTCTTTATAGGTCTTGTGACAAAACTTTTGTTTATTTTGATAAATTATCTTTTTTTCATTTGAAAACTTCATATTTGTCTGTTTTCAGCGATTCCTACTCTAGACGTAAAAGTGGTTCCGAGTAAAGACATTATTTATTTGGGCGATCAGTTGGATCTTAAGTGTCAGGTATCTGGTGATCCTTCTGCTCGTGTTGAGTGGTCTCGTCTTAGCCAAGAGGGTCCTTTTCCGGACAACGTCATCGCTCGCGGAACCATTTTGGTGGTCAACGGAGTCAAACCTGAAAACGGAGGCGTTTATCGGTTTGTTTGATCTCATGATAAGCTAAATAAGTAAAATGTAAATACTGTACGATTCACATTTACAGATGTACTGTTGATACTTATGCGGGAACTTACAATGGAGATTATGTTCTAGCAATTCAAGGTATTAGTTTTTTATTCTTTTATAACATAAACTAAATTATATTCATATATTTTAATACAAACTAATATGGATTTGACGTAAGTTTTTTTACAAGTTTTTACTCTTAATTGAAATATTTTGAAGATATTATCAAAATTTATTTGCTGTTCAGTAATCCCTACGTATGCGCCTGATGCAGTTGAAACAAGAACAGCACCATTCAGTTCGACTGTAGTGATGGACTGTCAGACAACATTAGAACAACCGGCTGCCTACACCTGGTCTAAACAGGGGGATTCACTT
>JAQGAM010000632.1:0-11788 GCA_034697665.1 Nanhermannia comitalis
GTTATTATTATATAATAACGAAATAGCAGTGCATGTGATCAACAGTTAACTTAATCCTTACTAAACATTTCTCTTCTGTTTCAATCACTATTTGACTAATAAATTAATAATTAAATTAATATTAATTTCAATGAAATCTTTGACATATTATGAAACATATTAACAGTCTGTAAGTCTCACTCTTATTATTAAATAATTAAATTTTAATATTAATTTTCTATCTATTTATTAATATAGAGCTAAACATTGCACTCAAACCTATCATATGTTTGAATGCCTTTTAAATTAATTTATATCAAAATCATATGAAATACTAATTTATTTTGAGTAAAATTAATTAAATTAGAGTTGAGTGTCTTCTTCTCTTGTAATGTGATTATTGATAAATATGTTTATGTTTTATGTTTACTAAACATTAATTGTTAAACAATTATAAAATAGAATTCTCATCAGTTTATATCAAATGAGAGATTAAATGAATCGCTGATTAGACGTAATGGTCATTCAATTCAATCAATTAAAATCTCATTTAATATCATTTCTTACTAAATATTGAGATATTTGTCGATTGATTATCTAAATCAATGATATGATACAGATGTGAGTCAATTAATGTTTATTTAATTATTAGTTTTGTTGAGTTATTAACTGACAAAATGCAAACTTTATGTGATATGTGTTTATATTTAATGAAATAACACTTATTTCCTGTTTTACACTCTAAAGAGTAAATATTTATATCAATTATAAGAGATATAAGCAAACCGTTAAATGAATAAAAATGTTTTAAATAGTATAATAAATTTAGGTTTGATCTCAATTCAGAGTTTTGTTGTATTTCGTGAACAATAGTTGTTAAACATATTGAATATATTGTGGACTAAATTCATGCTATTATTACTCCAAATATTTGTATTACTTTCCGGTATTTACATATAGAGAAGGGACAGCTCAGTGCAAAGGTCACGGACTTAAGACCGAAGGGTTAAGAGTCCTAATATTGGCACCACTTCTCTGACAGTGATGTATAACAACATTTACTTTTAGTCGCAAACCCCAGGCCCTTGCATTAGCCCTCTCCAGCTCGGAGTAAAGCGTGTAAAAATGTGTCTCTAATACCGGGCAAGAGTTAGATGTACTCAAAAGGATTTGTAAAAAATATCGCTCAATACATAACTCAATTCTATGTTTTGCGTAATAATTATTTAGTTTCTGAAACTTATGAAATGCTTGAATTGATTTAATTAATTACTAAAGTGCTTGTCTTGCGCCCAATTAATTTTTAGTATTATAGTAATCAATTAAATGCATATCAGATTAGAAATTAATTAATAAAAAGCTTTTTCTTTGAATCACTATTTATAGAATTTTAATTATTCATTTACCATAACTTCGCTTTAATTATTGATATTTGGGTTATTTTTTCTTCTATTTCTCTAGTATTGCGTGAATTTCGTAGAATTTAATATAAAAGTCGATAAGAATAAATACTAGAGATAACAAAACGGATTTTCAATGCTGTGTTCACTCATATGCTCATCAATTAAATATTTGGAGTTTTAGTTTACTTTAAAAAATGCTTTCAAGCAATAAATCTATGAATTCATTCATTATTCATATTCATTACAAAAGAACGAAATACTTGTTTTGCTATACAATTGAATTCTCAGATCATTTTTCGCAGAGAATTTTATTTCATAATAAATAATTCAAAAATTGCTTATGAATTATATTAGAAACTCGTTTAGATCTCCCTCTAATTGAGACTCCGGTCTGTTCGACTGACGAGGAATAGAAGTTATCTTATTGTGTGCCAAAACGATAAATAGATTACAGTATTAGTTATTTTATTAAACTGTGTTTCAGTTAAATTAATTGATAAGAGATTGAAATTAAGCTCAAATTGATTCTGAAATTTTAATTAAACTTGATTTTTAAGGATCGGTCATTTTTATTAATTTCGAATTTAATTTATATCGATATAAACCATTTTAAGTTATATTTTTTCAAATAATTACAGATTCTCGTGATTTAAATTGATTTTTAGCTTTCAAAACTGTAATCGGGTTTAAAAATAAAATATAATATAAAATTGAAAGAACTCTCAACACATGTCTGATAAAATAAAATTCAATATACAAATTAATATTATATTTGTTTTTAATTGAAATTATGTTAAGAAACACAATTAAATAGTATTGTCTTCAGTTTCAACTGAATTATCCTAAAAATAAATTCTGAATAAAATTTGAGTGGCATGTGATGACGGATAACTCCAGCCCTTGTTTGACCCGTGTGTTGAAGAGCATCACTATGACCGGTAAAAGTAAACTGCAGTAAATTTCTTCAATACTCAAAAATTCCTAACTATTTATGATAAGAATACTCTTGAGTGCAGCCAAATATTCAAAAAACCAAAAATACTAAGTAATCCCAAAATAATTATTTAGAATAACTATAATATCTTCGAACGAATGACATCTTTACGACTTAATCCTTAAGTTATGAGTTTTGAGTTTTGAGTTAAGATAAAACTAATGGTTTATCTGTTTTAAAGTTTGTTCGCTCTGTTTTACGGGTTTATATTGAGGTCAAGTTTTATTAAACTTTAATCATTTGTAAAAAAGTGAAGTTTAAATCTAGAAAAGTGTGCCAAAAATGTATAACAACAGCCAAAGTCTCGTTAATAATAAATGTTTGAGAAATACTTGATGTACAATAATTATTGTTCGTTATCTTTGCTGTGCTAGTGTTACAACAGTACAGCTTTTTATTCTTCATTATAGTTGTGTAAATGCAAGTGCTTTAGTACTGTTTTAGTACTTCTATAAAAATACTCCTCTTTTCCTATTTTAATACGCAGTCATATCTACTTTTACAGTCACATTATCTTTATTATTAGCGGCAGTGTTACTCAAGTGCTTCTAATGCAGAATTTATATTGTTTTTTATTTTCATTTTCTCATGAAATCGAAAAGTGATGGAATTTTGAACACCTCTTTCTTTAATGTGGTTTATAAATAATGTATGCCTTCAATGGATAAATACCACAACTTGTGTTTTACCTGTTCTGAGCTATGGTTTTGCATTTTGTGATACCAGTGATACCAGTTTTTATTGTTAATCGTAAAATAAAGTTCTTTTCCTTATTGTAAGTCACGGCTAATTTATTTATCCTCTCTTTCATTAACTTTGATCTCCAAATTAGCTCAAGAAAAATGTGATTTTCAAACTTTGAGAACTTTTAATTTCTGAATACCTGTTTCAAATGCATTTCATTTAATAGTTTGTGTGTATTGTTGAATACATTATTTGCTTCTTATACGAAATGATTTAATGAAGTGATTTGCATAGCTGTCAGCCTATGAATTCACATGAAGTTATACGCACGGTTTCAAATTGGTTTTTCATGTATGTGTTGAACTTAACTTCACAATTGCATGAGTTATCAAATTTCTATTTTCATTTTTTCTTTTCAAATATGTTCATTATTGCTGAGTGCAATTCAATCTGCGTTTCTATATAGAGGTTTAAGAGGTGTGAAAATCTGACTAACTCTCAGTTCTTTTTTAATGAAAGGTCTGTTTGGAAGTATGTTCCGCTTCGCTAAGAAGAAATCTTCTCGATCTCTCTACTGGACTATCGTTTTCATTTTCCTCATTAGTCTTTTAACTGCATTTGTTTATTATTTTCTGCTTATCGAAGAATTAGAAGTTAAACCTAAACCTCTTGCAAATGATAACATCGAGAAAGAGATTAATCATAGACTCGCAGGACTTGAATTAGGACTTAAACAAAACAGAGATATACTCAAAAATATTCGCTTCAAATTGGACCGAGTTATCAAAGATTTTAACGGAAATCTTATTGGAGATAATGACGGAACTGATGCCTCCATTTATGTCAGGGATAAGTCCATTTGTCCCATCGATACGATGTCACGAAACGGTATTTATTTTATAACGACGTTTCAGTTTTACGTCATTTATCGATTTGTTAATTATTGTTTAATATTAAGGTTTTAAGTCAGACATATCTATGCCTGAAGTTTATGATGAGCTCAAGTTTGATAATATTGATGGCGGCGTTTGGAAACAGGGCTGGGATTTAAGAGTCAATGAAAGCCATTTTAAAGGAGAAAAGTTAAAGATATTTGTAGTGCCGCACAGTCATAACGATCCCGGTTGGATAAAAACCTTTGACCGCTATTTTCGCGAACAAACCAAAAGTATTTTAGATAATTCAGTCATTAAATTAAGTGAAAACGAAAACTTAAAGTTTATTTGGGCCGAAACGAGTTACTTGTCTGCCTGGTGGGAGACCACCAAAGACGACACACTCAAGCTTAAAATGAAACAACTGGTCGATAACGGACAGCTCGAGATAGTGACAGGCGGTTGGGTTATGAATGATGAAGCAAACGTGCATTACTTTGCAATGATTACACAGATGGTTGAGGGACACGAATGGCTTATGGATCACTTGGGATATAAACCTAAATATGGGTGGGCTATAGACCCGTTCGGATTGAGCCCAACCATGGCTTACATTCTGAAACAAATGGGATTCGAAGGAATGGTCATTCAAAGGGTTCACTATGCTATCAAAAAATATTTAGCCACTAAACAGCAGTTGGAGTTTCGTTGGAGACAGTACTGGGAGAATGACAACAGTCGTGATATTCTTTGTCATGTCCAACCTTTCTATTCGTAAGCTATGATGTTATTATATTATATGCCATAAAATAACTTATATTTGATTTTAATGTAAAACAGCTATGATGTGCCGCACACTTGTGGGCCCGATCCTAAAATCTGTTGTCAGTTTGATTTTAAAAGACTTCCTCCAAGTCGTGTGAAGTGTCCCTGGAAGGTATCGCCTCAAAAGATTACAGATTCTAATGTACATGAAAGGTATGCACAAAAATTTATATTTCATTGTCAGTAATTTTTAATACTTGAAAATTTTAAATATTTATGAATTAGATCTGAACTTCTTTTGGATCAGTATCGAAAAAAATCAATACTTTATAAAACAAAATCACTTTTAGTGCCATTGGGTATATATTTAATTTTCTTTATTTATTATTAAACTAATTGAAAACAAATGCAAATTTAATAGGTGATGATTTTCGATTCGATAAGTCTGCTGAATGGGATATACAGGTTGAAAATTATCAAAAGCTTTTCAATTATATGAATTCAAGATCTGACTGGAATGTTGAGGTAAATATATTTCAAATTTACTCACTGTTCACATCAATTCCATTCATTTTAATCATTCAAATCCTTAATATAAAGATTAAATTTTCAACTTTGAGCGAATACTTTGAATCATTTCCCGAACCAAATCATTTCCCAACACTTACTGGAGATTTCTTCACATACTGTGATCGCGACGATCATTACTGGAGTGGTTATTACACTTCTAAACCTTTCTTTAAGCGTTTTGAGCGAATATTAGAATCACATTTAAGAAGTGCCGAAATTATCTATTCTTTAGCATCTATTTTAAATGCCAAATCACTGGAACGCCTTAACTCTTACATCCCATCATTGGTATACGCGCGTCAAAACCTGGCGCTTTTTCAACATCACGACGGTATTACTGGAACTGCAAAAGATGTTGTCGTCAATGATTACGCCAATCGGTAAGCATTTGGTTTCATTCAAAGAATTTATTGATGAGTTTATATTTATTTAATTTTTTGACAGAATGTTTAAATCACTTGAGAATTTAGAGCAAATAACCGCCCATTCAATTATGGAACTATTGCATTACGACAATACAGAAGTTAATCATTTAAAATTAGTTGAGACACTCCCTAATGCCAACTCACCTCCAACTAAAAATATTTTCATTCTTAATGATCAAAACCCTATTTGGTATATAACTTATACATAAACATTAATTACTCGAATAAATATCAACAGATCTGATATGAATCTATTCTTTTCCAGGTATTTTGTTGTCTATAATTCTCTGGGATTTGCCTCCTCTGAGTTGGTTTGCCTTCATTTGCAATTTAATGATAGCAAATGGTGTATCAAAGATAATGATGGAATAATAATAGAGGAGGTTCAGGTCAATTACGTTTGGTCTATGAATAAGTTATTAAACGATAGAATAGAAGTTTGCTTTGTGTCACACCTGAAAGCTTTGAGTTTAGCTGAATATAGCGTTGGTTTCTGTGATGATAAGAGAGTTCCTATGAAGATAAGTGAAGTCACTTTATATAATTTTGATGATTCTTTTGATTCACTGTCGAAACATATCATATCATTTGTTGAGACGCCGACTGAACTTTTATTAGAGAGTGAAACTACGCAGTTAACGTTCAACGGTGCGGACGGCATGCTTAGGACAGTCACTGTTAAAGATAGCAATAATATAATAAAGAATTCTGAGGTGCGCATGAAATTCATGACTTATGGCACCAGAAGTGGCAAAAAGACACCAAAAAGTGGTGCGTATATATTCCTACCTGACAATGAAGACGCTCAAGACTTAGTTTATAGTAATCCTAAAATACGAGTCACAAAAGGAAATATTTTGAGCAAATTTGAGCTCATTATAGAGAAACCCATTCCTATTCGTCATCAAATATCTATTATTAAAGGCAAGCGATATTTCGAAATAGAAAATGAATTCTTTTTAGGTCAGGGCTCGTTTGGGAATAAGGAGTTAATGATGAGGTTTTACACTGATCTTCAAAACGAAGACACCTTTTATACTGATCTCAATGGCTTTCAAATTATTAAACGTAAACGATATGACAAAATTCCAATTCAAGGAAACATATACCCAATGTCTACAATGGTTTATATAGAAGACTCTCGCAATCGATTGAGTATATTAACGGGTCAGCCTTTGGGTGCGACCAGTCCTCGCTCGGGTTGGGTCGACATATTCCTCGATAGGCGTCTATTACAAGACGATCAGAGAGGTCTCAATCAGGGAGTTATTGATAACAGGAAAACAAAAGAAGTTTTTAAAATACTATTGGAAACGGTGCCAACAGAACCACTTAAGCCAACTCTTGAATCACAAATGGAATTACAGAAGCTGTTGACTCCACCGATTATAATGTACAGCACAATGAAAAGCACAATAAGCGAAATATATTTCTTTCACAACCCATTGCCCTGTAATATACATCTTATGAATCTGAGGCGTTCGTCACAACCAAATGAATTCTCGATATTTTTACACGGATTAGGCGTCAGCTGTGAAACTAAATGCGCATTCAATTCAACTACTGTTGAATTAACTAAAGTTTTTTCACCAATAATTGTCAAATCATTACATTCACACATTAGTCAAATGAGTTTATCATTACTTCACGTGAAAAAAAGTGACATTTCTATCAGTGAAAAGCTTTCAATCGATGAAATGAATATTTCAGTGTACAGATTAAGAACTATTGGCGATTAATTTGGTTAAAAAGCTAGTCTACAAAAATGCCATTTTGTTAAATTTCCTGTGATATAGTTTATCAGTATTTCTATTGATATTATACCATATGTTATATTCTTAACATTTATTTAGCTCAACAAACGATTATATATTTGCCACAAATATGCCAATAAATTAGTTAATATAAGATTTAAAAATCATCTCTTTATTTATTTATTTAATTAATATGTTATACAATTCAATTGTGTGTTACTTTTTATCGGGTTTTTTAGATTTTCTATCACTTGACATATCATTCAATTTGGTCGACAACTTCTTTTCTAAATAATCGCGTTTAACAGAATCTAATTTCTTCTTCTCAGGCATTCCAGTGCCGGCATATAGTTTTCCATCTTTTCTTATAGTACTTTTTACATAAGCCCTCACTTTCTCACCACAGCCATGAATTTCAGGCATACTATGAGTTAAACAAAACCTATGACTACAAAACCGACATTGTTGACCCAAAACACTGATATTTGTTTTACATCTTGCAAAAGAGCACGTATTGTCCGATTTTTTTATACTGGCTATCAGTACATCGATGTCATCGTCATCTGGCAGTGAAATCTGTTTTACTTTGTTTTCTGATTTATTTTTAGTTTTCGTTTTATCACTTTTAGGTTTAGGAATATTTTTTTGGTCTTTAATTTTCTCACTTTTTGAGATATTTTTCGATTCAATGCTTTCCTTTTTTATATTTTCCGAATTTTCCTGTTTCTCAATACTTTCAACATTTTGAAAACTTTCTAAATTCAGTTCATTTGGCACTAAATTTTGGCGTTCGGTTGCGTTGCTTTCAGATTTTGATGAACACTTCTTTTTAACTATAATATGCCTTTCGTTTCCTTCTCCTATACTTTCATGAATCAAATTTAGTGATTCTGCCATTTGATGCACTAATAGTCTCTCATATGAAGTCAGAATATTAGGAAATGATAATACATCACAATCAGAAGTTACGATAAAATTTTCTAATTCTTCTTGAATTTGTTTCTGTTTTTCGATTTCAATTTTAATTTTTGAATCATTTTCTTCTTTAAATCTGTCTTTAGGTGTCTGTCTGGCATTTTGATTATTGTGTTGGTTTGTCTTTACTTTTGAACTGTCTTTAGCTTTAAATCGTAAGTTGGAAGGCCTCTGAACTTGAGTCAAGTTTTGCATATCATCATTGAAATCGTGAGCGGAAATGATTTCTCCGTTTTCATGAAAATGATCGATCAATGACTTTATGGTTGAATCATTAGAAACAGTATCGCTGTCACAGATAACAGCTAAATGTCTTCTAGCGCGAGTGACCGCTACGTTGATTCTTCTGCGCTCTGATAAGAATCCGACCTCATGTTTGTCATTCGATCGAACCAATGATAATATAATAATTTCTTTTTCTCTGCCTTGAAAGCCATCCACTGATTTTATTTCAACTTTTTCATAGTGTTTAAGTCTGGCCCTTAAGAGGTCGACCTGTAAATTATAGGGAGAGATAATACCAATACATGACTCTGAAAAGCCCTTTTCAATAAGCCTTTTAACATAAATTGAGACAATATCTGCTTCATATTCATTCCCTTTTGATTCTTCGTCTTCGAGTTCGAGTTCATTCATATCACAGCCAACGGTGTCGATCAAAGTTAAAGGAGGAATATTAGAACCATTAATAATGTCATCCAAAGAATGATTAGAAACAGATTCAAACGCTTCCAATTTGTTAGAATAAAATGCATTTGAAGACCAATTCATGATATGTTTATTCATTCTGTACTGAACGTTAAGCATTCGCACAATTCTGTTCCCTTCAAACTGTTTAAGCAAACGTTCCATTAGCGAGACTTCAAGACCAGCTTTTGCGGCTTTTTCAGAGATAATAGTGGGCGGCAATTGCTGGTGATCGCCGGCTAATACGCATTTACGCGCGTGATTCAGTACAATCCAAGCCGAGGCTTCCAATGCTTGTGAACACTCATCGATCACAACAACGTCGAAAGGGTAATAACCGTCAGAATTCAATAACTTCTTGAGTGGTCCGTCAGGTGAACCACTGGTGAGCGTCGAGAGAACGACTTTAGATTGTTCTAAAACTTGTTTCAATACTTTCTTTTCCCTTTCTTTCAACTCTTTTCTCAAACTTCTTAATTCACTAAAAGATTTTCTTTGATTTACTATTTTTGCAATTTCTGCCCTCATATCACATACGATCTGGAACTGATCCGACCTTTCAATGGCCGCATCGAGTGAGTACTTTTGCAATTGTAAGAAAGCTCTGGCCGGATGTCCCAAACGTACGATATTGTCCTCCCTTTCATTCGATAACTTTTCAAGAAGATTATCGACCGCCACATTAGACGGCGCACACGCCAGCACTTTGAGCCCATTGTTTCTGACACACTGTAGTATAAACTCAATCAAAGTGGTGGTCTTACCAGTTCCGGGCGGGCCATGAATTATGGCGATCTCTTTCTGATTCAAAGCAAACTCAATCGCATTCTTTTGAGATTCATTGAGACAATTGTTGAAGTATTGGATTTCGTTTTTCTGTTCAGACGATTGACTGATTGGCGATTCACCGAAAAGTACTTCAATTAAATTATGGGAAACACTGTATGTCTTGAGTTTATTTAAAGCAGATTTGAGTCTTCGATGAGTCACATCATTAGTCAACTTTATTATGTTATAGACTTCTTGACTGTCATAACTGGCATTGAGAGGAGTGATGTCTCCATCAAAGGCCACTTCAATGCTGTTTTGTTGCACTTTAAGCACAACACCAGAAATCAAAACAATGCTATCATTCTTAGCACTAATGCCCACCACATCACCACTTGTTATGCCATTCGATGGCAACGGCTTTGAAGACCATTTGGGACCAAACGTGACAACAGTTCTGCCGTAGAGACCAGTTTTGACTGATATTATCGAAAGTCTTATCAGAGAAATGCCTCGATTTTGGAGCTCTACTAATGAGAGCTTCTCTTGATATGACCTTTAAGTGAATCAAATTATTATAAACTAATAATAGATAAAAGCGATTAATAACTGACTTATTTTGAGTGAGTTCTTCATTGTGTTCAATATCAATTAACTTTAAGTTCGAGTAAACAAACTCATCAACACTTTTAGATTGCATTTCAATTATAATACTTTTTAACACGTCTTTCAATGCTTTCCAACACAACCGCAGCTGCTTTACATTTAAGATTTTAATTGTCTTTTAACAAATTAATTAACTATTTATAGCATTCTATTAGTTAATAAACTTTCAAACAAAATAACAAAATAATAAATCACAAGAAATGGGGAAAAATTTGTTTAAATTCAAAGAAAATTGGGCACAACTTCACTAAAGGGGACTCAAAGGGGATCGAAAGGGGAGAAATCTTAAGCTCAAAGTAGAGGTATTGTAATGTTGTGTATGTGTATATGTATGAGTGTATGTGCAATATAAGGGTATATATGAGAACATAAACAGACCCTTTATTATTGGCAAATGTGCTAAAAGCAGAACAGTCTGGCGTTTCACGCAATTTACGTAAATATTTAATAATAAAGTTTTACTTTTTTAAAAACTTCGTTAATTGTTATTTCACTTTTGTTGTATTTGAATAATTATTGTTTTTCTCATAAAATTATTTTATTGTATTGAAAGAGCTGTCAAATAAATAGCAGAAAATTGTTGCAAAAGATTTAGTAAAGAACTTAAAATCTTTTGTGTGCTTTTGAATAGTGTTTATGTCTGTTCTGTATGTTGTGTACAACTATTGCAATCGTTTTGTGGAATTAATTCATTCAATTTGTGCGCTATTTGTGAACAGAATTGAGTCAAAGCGAAACCAAATGTGAAAATGCTGTGAATTTCTAATACTTTTGTTATTATTTTGTTATTTATGAACAAAACAATTAAATAGTTATTCGGCTTTCGATTGTATTTATTATTAACGAACGGATTGAAAAAAATGCGAAAACGAGTGAAAAATGCGATTAAAATAAAAGCAATTAATAACTAAAATATTGTTACGAATAGTGTAATAAAAGCAGACAATTGTCACAAATGTCTCGTTTGTCACAACATTTGCCGAATGTATCGAACGGTTCGACAGTTCCTCGAATTGGTGTTTGTCTCATATGTGACAGAGAGTCATATGTGGGACAGTATGTGCTCTACAGTCGGCCCACAATCGGCTCTTCGACGCCATTCTTCCCGTGTTTGGAATCGCTGTCGACCAGCACTTCATCGGCAGTCAATTGCTGTGCGTTTTGTTCGCAATCACTTCTCGAGCAGTGGAATGAATACGAACTCAAACAAATTCCTATTAAGAATAGAAACTATTATTTAAAT
>JAQGAM010000633.1:0-11781 GCA_034697665.1 Nanhermannia comitalis
TCTATTGTCAAAAATGGCGAATGCTATCAATCGTACGACTGATGCACAAAAATATCTTGCATTGCATTCAAAAATTTCCGACGCATTCATGAAAGCGTTCGTCAACTCAACAGATGCTAAAATCCAAGGCGACACTCAAACTGTGTATTTATTGGCCTTAGCTTTTGAACTCTTACCAAAACAACTTCGAACAGTTGCAGCCAATCATCTCGTGGACAATATAAAGGCTCATAACTCGCATTTGACAACTGGGTTTGTAGGTATGCCATAACCATAGATTGAAATTTACTATAATTTGAATAAATTTTGAAACAATTCATTTCAGTTCAATTTAGTTATAACTTTATATTAATTATTCAGGTGTGGGATATCTGTGTCCAACACTTACTGAGTTTGGTCACAATGATGTTGCTTATCGCCTGCTACAGACTGACACCTTTCCTTCATGGGGTTATTCTATCAAATATAATGCCACCACAATTTGGGAGCGTTGGGACGGGTGGACAAAAGAGAAGGGATTTCAAGATCCGGGAATGAATTCGTTCAATCACTACTCTTTGGGATCGATCGGCCGATGGCTCTATCAATCAGTGGCCGGAATAGATACCGACAATACTGAAGTCGGTTTTAAGAAAATTTTAATTAAACCAAATCCAGGAGAAGGTCTTTCTTTTGTAACAGCAGACTATAAATCAATAAATGGCTTAATTAAGAGTCATTGGGAGAAAACTGGCAATGAATTTATATTAAAAGTAAGTTATTTAAAATATGAGTTTTTTTAATTTTGAGAAATAAATTGTTATTTCCTTTTTAGACCACAATACCAGTGAATACAAGAGCTACTATTGATTTAACGTTTAATAAGAATGGGAAAGTCCAAGAAGTTGGCTCCGGATCTTATGAATTTAAAGTCCAATTACAATAATAAATTTGAGTTCCTTTTTACCTTTCATTAAATTTAAAAACAGTGTTATTAACTAAGATAACAATACTATTACAAAACTATCATTGATTTGTTTTTATCTTTTCGAGACTACTCAGACATTTTTTCTTCACTAATAGCCTTAAACTCAGAAACTTCGTAGTTTCGACTCAAACCCAACCATTTAAGTGAACTTTCTGTAATTTAATTGAAAATAAAGTACTCGTTTTACAGTATTATTATTATTTTGAGAGATTAAAAGAGAAATTGTATTAATAATATGTTACAATTCATAACGTAAATACATAATCTATTTAGTAATATGAGTATAATATAAAATTACAATTACAATAAGCAAATCAATAATATAAAGATGTAATAAATATGTGGTTAAACATAAAATCAATTTTTTAAAATTCTATCAAACAATTAAGAGAACAGAAATATTAAAAAATTGATCGACAGTTAAATTAAATTAAACTTAAAAAAAATATTATAATAGGTATTAATAGAAAAACGTTCCCCTTTTGATTTCAGTGCACAAATATCTATGAATTATCAATTCCCTAAACTTTTCGACCGCACATTTGTGGCCATAAACTGCAATACTAGAGTCCTGTCCTCTTCGACCGAATAGTATATCGATTTGTTGAACACCCGTTTTCTTAATGATCGTTGATTTGAAAAGTTGTTCATTATTTTGGATAATATTCGCTAATGTTTCAGAAATAGTTACACTCAATACAAGATTATTATTAAACGTTTTATTGGTTTGTTTGAGATCTTCGACAATATTAACTGATTTCAATACCCGATAATTAGCCATCAAAGCGATTACTCCCACTTTCAAAACCATTTGGTTGTTATCAACAACTTCTGCATTGTTGGCCAACTCGTCAAATATCTGGCGAATAGAACGGGTGACCGGAAATTGCTGACCGTCTGATTTGTCGACACTTTTCAATATAACTTTTCCAATGACTTCTTTTAGATATTCGTCGATTTTCTGTTTTTCAACAAAATCTTCGCCTAAAAATATTTTTTCTTTGAAAGATAACCAAACATATCGAGTGATTAGCTTTTGAATAATTTGTTTATCGCGTTTCATAGAATTGTTGAGACTCTGATCGACTTTAATTGAATACTGAGTGCAGTCATGTTTTGATGATCTATTTCTAACAGCAAGTTTTGCCAAATACTGGCTTACAATCCACGGAAAACCAAAATATTTGTCATCGTTTTCATTGTTTTTCTTGACAGAGATCTGATACCAAGCGCTCGCTTTTGCAAAACCCATTTCATCGCTGACTCCCTTTTCAAATGCTATTTTGAAATCATTGAACAATTTGTTTATGATATTAGAGACCAAGTCATGGACGTCGTTGTTATCGTTTTGAGTACAGAAATACTTATGTGTTTTAGTGAATGACCCACTGATTAGAGCCGACTCACTCTCAATTCCGAACTGCTCTTTCAATTCAATGATTGAATTCTTATACATTTCAAACATGACTTCTGCGTCATTCATATAAATGCCTGCATTTTCGTGAACTAACTCTTCATTTAATATTTGAATTTTAGTGTTTTGTTGAGCGATGTCTTCAATAATATCATTGAAATAACAACTCGTTTGATATAATTTTCCCAAACCTTTGCGTGACTTATAAGTAGACTTTTCGTGATATTTCATCATAAAGTCTGGATAACGATTAGGCTTTTGTTGGTTTTGTAGTCTTGCGTTCTTTCCTGTTTTGGCGTAATCGAGAGCCACAGCGTATTTCACATCCAATATATTGCAAAGTCTGCTGAAAATTCCGGCCTCATTATAGTCAGCCCACGCCAGGTGAGAGCTGGCAATAATGCCCACCTGATTGTTCTCAATGAAATCACAGTAAAATTTAAGGATATCGTGAGTATTGACGGCTCGGCCCAAGTCCTTTGCTTCACCGCATGGGAAATGCATGGGATCGTAATTATTGCGCTTAAATATAAACGGTTTATACCAAATCACACTGTATTCGTCTCCATCCAAATCACTTCCAGCCATTTCATCGGGATGTGGTCTCTGGCCCTTCGACGGAAACACTATGCAGTCCACTATATGATGAAGTGTAGGCACATCAACAGCAGTCAGTTTGCGGACATCCCCCGCATGCATACAGGGATACTTCGTCACAAGTATTTCTCCGCTCAATATCTTCTTAGAGCCGTTGTCTTCATCGCTGTATTGCACAAACACTTGGCCGTAATCTAGTGTTTGTGTTTCGTCCATAACTCCATACATAACTCTTCCCTGATCTATAGGTATTAGAATTCTTGCCTTATTTCTCAAATCAATACATACTTTGCGAATAATAGAGTCCATAATATTGACAAATAAAGGTTCGCTCAACACATCGATACCAGAATCAAGTATTTGATTGTACGGAAGCTTTAAAGTTGAATAACTTTTAATAAGTTGAATAGCTTTACAATTGCATGAGAAGGCAGTCGATAACTCTTTCAGACGATTCAACTGTAGTCTCAATAGCTGTTCGTCTGTGACTCCCATTTGATTCAAAATAGTGATCAGCGGACGATTCAGATAAACACTTCTCGGCTCAGATACTTTCAAAATATCCAATTCTGTAGAACTTGAGTCGAATTTTTTCATACTGGGTCTGATCAGAATTCGCTCTCCTTCTAGTTCTGGGTTTAATACAACAATTCCTTTAATACCCGCATATCTTATCTGAAAAGCTGACGGCAAATAATTGGTTCGATTCATAACAGACATTATTTTTTGAGCCATTGCTTGTGATATGATTCCAACGCCATCTGAGAAGATATACGGCTCTTCAGGATTGGTGTCTTCAGTATCTTTATATTTATTTTCACGTTTGCCACCAGTTATGTCTGGAATGGTTTGAACGCAATTGACATCTGAAACAAAACCCATTGACTGAGACATTGATAAACCAATTCTTGAAATAAATTTAGCCGGATTTGTAATACCAGTGAGTGTTCCGATTTGTTGACATATATTTAGAGCACTTCTTTGCTGACCATCTTTGGCATAAAGAACTAATCCGTGATCTCTTAACTGACTGGTTGAGGCGCCTATCAATTCATAAAAACGGCCACCAATTGAAATCCCATTCTCTAATCGCTCTATAATTGTCTTCCATAAGAATTGTCTAATTTTGTGCACAAATTCATGTTCGTCTGGAAGCGATGTCTTACAGGCGGAAAATGTTAATAACTGGAAGTCTTCGTCTTTAATGAGAACTCTAAGCGCATAATCGGGATCACAGGTGCGTAGGAAACGGCTCTGTTGTAGAGGAAGTGCTGGTAATAATAGAAGCCGTGTTGGAGTCAATACACACCTGCGGACTGACATCACTGAACTGTTGGTCCATTTTTCGGGTTTTATCACATTGTGTCCAATGAATGACTCAATAAAATCAAAGTATGGATTCATTGCTAAGCTGTTCTCAACTTTTTTTTGTAAGTCATTCAAAGAATATTCAACTGCTTTTGGATTTATTGCACAAAATTGTTTAATCAATTCAATGAACTCTTCAAGTGTTATGTTATTGACGATTAAGGAATCGATCAAATGATACGAGTATTCGATAAGTGCTTGCAATGAATATTCAATATTAAAATCCAAACCGTTTGACATATAATTCAAGATCTGATTTGCTTTCGATTGTTTGGAAATATATTGAAAGCTGTCTTCGCTTATAATGATTAAGGGCTCAAATGCTTTGATATTATCAGTGATTTGTTTAATCAGATTCTGATTGAGTTGGAGTTGAATTGAATTTGTTTTCGTAAAGTCGTGTTCACAGACATGAAAGCCATCAATGTTTGTGACCCGCAATCGAAACCCTGAGAAGTCATTACAATTGTGGTTATTGTAGACCTCACTCTCATTCTCCATATCATCGCTCAACCAATCGTTTGTTTCTTCCAAATCATTGTCATAATCAGTATTAAAGCCATTGCTTTCAATCATTTCATCTAAAAATTGATTGCAATCTGAATCGCATTCATATAAAGTAGAATTGTCTTCGAAATCATTGTTCGCTTCTTTGCATATCTTATACAAAAGCGGAGGAAATAATAGTTTAAAAACCAGATTATTATCATTGAAATGAATTGATTTGATTTGAGAGTAATTTAAGACAAACTCGTATTTATCGAAAATCCAATCCATGGAAGGGTTGGTCTCATTGTCAACACTTGAGGTGAACTCTTCGACGCCAGAGTCTGACAAACACAACGACTCATTGATTTGAGTGAATTGTAATAAAACTCGTTTTCGATTGTTCTGAAAAATGGCATTCATTTGAGTGCAATCAGTGTCGGACTCAGTCTTGAAATGAGTGACAAATCGGTTGTTATTAACGATTATACCGAATGAAAATGCATTCAATGCCGCACTTATTTCACACTTCAATTCAATACTCTTATCCATTGTTTCATTTGATAACAGATCTGATCTCACACTAAATAAAAGCTCAGATCAATTAAACTCAATCATGAGATACAATATTTTTATAATAAATAATATAATACTGTACTTAATGTGATGCCATGTCATGGATGTCATGCACTTCATGTACTTTAATGTACTTTATTATAAAACATTCATAATTCTGCTTAAGTTATGCTTTTTATGTCAATAATTGTACTTTTTATAAAATGTTTTTTATGTTAAAAATATTTTTTTATGCATTTTATGCTTAAAATGAAAGTTAAGCATAATTTTGATGTTTTATTCATAGAAAACATTTCGCAAAAACCACAAAACTATTGGACTTTATATTCGTGTTGAAGAACAGTTCGTAAAAATGAATTAATTGAAGACTAAAATGAATACAATTAGTGTTTAGCTGTAATTGTTTGATAACTTGGAGGTATATCTTCAGTCACATCGAGGATCAGCTGAACAGTGCATATGTGAGGGCCAGTTGTTATGCGCTGACTGTGTGCTAAAAACATAAGACACCTGTTGAGGAATGGAATCATTGGAAGCAATAGATTGCGAAGAATGAAGTGATATGTCATGAAAACCAGTGGTGTCGATAACTGTGCCGCAGTTTAGCTGAGATTGAGTGACACACGTTGTCTCTCTTTTATAACTGTGTCTGCATTTTATAATAATAATCACTAAACACACTGGTATTACAAAAGCCAAAACCCATAACAAATTCAATGTCGTGTCGTATGAATCATCTGAATAGTCTTCTGGAACTTGAGTAATAACTTCTTGAGTACTTATTTGATAAACAGTTTCTTCGTTTATCTTAGATTTCAATGTTTGTCTATTATTTGCATTTCTGTCAACAGCGGTATTGCTCTGAATCACATTTTGCGCTCTGTTTGACATTTCTGTGGTCGCAGTAATAGTTGCAGAAGAAGTGGTTTCCAAATGAGTTAAATTTGTTGCGCTTTCTGATGATTGGACACTACTTTGATTAGAACTACGGTTCGCTTCTGTCAAAAGAATTAAGAAACAAATGTTTAGACTCAGAACTAAATAATAGTTAAAATTTGTCCACATTTTAACATTTATTTCATATGAGAGCCAATACAGTATTAATTATTAATGAATAACATGAATGGTTTGTTTGTATTGAGTGCAAACTTAAAAATTAGATTAGATATAGACTGATATACAGGAGTGAAAAGTACAGTTACTTTTACCACCGCTAACATACTCGAGATTATGGGAAACTTTTATCTCAAATCATATGATAAACTGTTGTTTATTTGAATGTTATTTGAATTCCTCGTCGACTCAATGGACTCAATGAATGCCAACTTATTAATCAGTTATTTCCACTTTTTTTGCAAAAATCTAATTTTGTCCTAAATTAACAACACATGACATGATTCAAATATCTGTCGCATCAAATTATGTTTATGTTGAACATTAATCTTTTCTTTTTTTATATGCGTCAATAGCTTTGAATATGTGTTAAATTAACATAAATTATAACTATTTTTAAATTTTAAATTTACTTAAGTATTATATAAGTAAATGTTTTTGTTCTTTATATAAGAGTTAAAATAGATTTAACTCAAATATTTATATAAATTATGAAAAGAAATGTAACTCTGGTTTACAGAGAAAATTTGAATATACTGTACAATCAATTAATAATTAATAACTTGATTAAAATGAGACAATCGATTATTTTTAGTTTTATGCAAACTTTCATTTTAAATACATTATGATTTTTGGAAAATATTATACATTTCTTATGCTTTGAATGAATGAAATTAAAACATAAAAATAAGTTTCAAACTTAGAAATCTCTAAAATAATGAAATATTGCATTAAATAATGAGTAAAGTGTAATAATTGTTGATTCAGTAGTAATTCATATCGATTTTGGCCGACAATGTCGAACATTTTCTATTTAGAATTTCTTTGCAATCTTTTTAAGATCTTATAATTACTTTGGCATTAATGTAAAGATATTCCAAACGTCTTAAAATATTTTGATCGCAATTGTCTTTTTCAGCAATTCCAAAGACGGTTTATTCAGTCATTTATTTTCATATTGAGTACAGTCTCATAATCTGGCGGCGGATCTAATAGTTGTGAATAAGTGGGAGGGTTTTCACTTTCATAATAATAAGAATATCTATAGCCATGTCTTTGATCTGAAGAACTCTCTACATAATGATCTCTACGAATAACAATATTTGGACTGCTTGATGATTGAGTGAACCGTTGATTTTCTGGCAGATTCTCTTGAATATGATTACCATTAAGACAACTTCTGCTATGACTATGAAATTTATAATTTTTAACAATCGAATAACAGCAATAAAAACACCAGTAGACAAGTGATAGCATAAAAATAGAGGCAAAAAGTCCGCCAATTATTTGACAGGTTAGGTTACAATTCTGGCGTTTAGTTATCTTAACACAAATTCTTTTATTATCCATACTATAGCCATATTCGCACTCACATATAGTATTGTTGCATATCAAGTTAGGGTTATCTGATTTTTGACAATTAACATTATTGCTGCATATCTTTCTCGTACAGTAATTATGATTATTCAGGTTATAACCTGAGCTCTGCAGGGACTCAAATTCTGGCCAACACTGACAGCTAGAATTTTTACAGTGCGTGTAATCTGCGTCACAATCGGCGTCACTTAAACACGTCTTATTTAATTGAGGACTTCGATAAGTACATATTTTATTTTCTTTTTCATAAAATCCTTTATTACATTCGCATTTATTTGTCTTAAGATTACAGAAACGATTATTATCGACCTCTTGGCAAACGCTATCTTTGAGACAAACAAACTCATTAAAACTGAGGCACTCATCGATCGAGTAATTCAATAAATTCAGTTTCCAGTATCCATAACCTGCAGGACATTTGCACCGATTTTTATGGCAATTAAATTTGTTGTTACACTTTTTATCATATAAATTATCATTAATAAGATGATTGCTATCATTGCAATGCTCGCCATATCTCTTTCCATTAAGTATTAGTGGAATTGATTCAATTGATATAAAATGATCTCCACTTAGTTTTTGTGATGATATGCCATAAAACATAGAAATTAAAATAAATAAAATAATTTGAATTTTATTTAGAAATAATATCCAACTATTCATTTTTTGGTTTATTGCTAAAATATCTGTATTTTTCAAATTCACCAATTATTTACTGCTTGTTTTTCACTAATGGAATCAAATGACTTACACTTCTTTGAAAAATAAATCTTACTCTACAAGTAAGATATGGTTTTATCTAATCTTTGTTGTATTAAATTTTGGGCAAATATTGATTGTGAGCCAATTAAGACGCAGAAAATACTTTTCTAACAGACAACTATTTAGTGCTAAAGTAGTGACCGAATTGTTTCCACGTGTAGAAAATCACCTCCAAATTATTTGGATTAATCTTATTTTCAATCTTTCATTACTGATATTTCGATTAAATGTCACTAATTTTGCAAAAACAAATTCATTTTATAAGTACAAGTAATAAACATTAGATTAAGAAAAAGAAAGCATATATAATATAATAAATAAGTTATACAGGTAGAGTATATTGTATTGTACTCTGTATGAGATAATAAATAACTCTTCACTGCTAACTTGTAAGAAAATAGTTGTTTTTATAATGTCTAATTAAAACTAAACATTTTATAACTGATATGAGGACAAGAAAATATTAAATATTTATTTTAAGTCTTATTTAATCAAAAAGTTAAGCTCAAACTAAAAGAGCTTATGCTCTTCACAAGTTTTAATCATATAATCTATAATAATAGTACATAATAGCATGTAATAGATGTTATATTAATCATTATCAAGGAAAAACTTATCTGCAATTTTTGGGCTTTATTAAGGTTAATCTTCTGGTGTTTCAAATAAGAGCTTTTCTTCAGTTTCAAACAAGTTGTTTATGAGCTGCTTATCTTCCATTAAAGAACTGTAAATAAACTCAATTAAAACTTTATCAAAAAGTTGAAAAAATGTTTTTAAAAGTTTTTTTGCAATAACAATATCGGGAGCACCTCGACTCACATAAAAATATCCCACATAAAAATATCTCACATAATAATCCCTTTTCTGACTACAAAAGACATTAGCAAAAAGTTTTTCAAAGAGTATGAGAATCAAAAACTTATGAATATTATAACTGAGAATTAAATTAAACCGATCTCAAAGAATTAAATACTGCAACGAAATTATATTTGGATAGTGTGTAGCTTTTGCTATAAAATAGTTTCCATTTTAAATGGTTGGTATACAAGGAAACTATACAAGCTCGCTTTGCTCACCCGTCGTGCTTAACCTACCTGTACTTGTGACGGACGGTAGGACTAGACATAGTTGCGAGGCCCGAAGGGCCGATCTTTTATCTATTGTAACCTAATCAGAGAGTACAATAACCTGTTTTGGAAACGTATAAATACTAATATATATAAAACCTATTATTGTTTTATAATTTTTTAAAACTTTTTAGATATTAAGGAAATTAAAATTATAAAACTCAGTTTGAAAATGTTTGATTTCTGACTAAATAAAAGGAGTATTTATTCTAATTCTAAGTAAAACGGGTTAAACTGCTTTTTATGAATATTAAAGTAGAATTTATGTCAGATATTTTTATGCGAGTCGAGGTGCAGCCACAATATCGTCAATCAACTGATCATAGAATATATCCCTCTTTACTCAGTTGATGCCGAAATAACTTTTGAATGGCACTAAATTGATTGTCCGACAAAACACAAACATCTCAATCATAATACTCTAATATTAATTATTTAAAACATTCTATTTATAAACTCATTAATATATTAAAATCTACTTCTTGATTAAAATAAAAATATTCTTTTTGGAAAATTAAAAAATAATTGAATCTTATGATTTGGTTATATTTAAGTCCAGATTAAATCGTTTTTTAGCTTCCTATTCCGTCTCCCGACTAAAAACTCCTATTAATGATAACACTAGTGATGCAAAATTTCTAGAAATATTTCTTATTTACTTAACCCCTCCACTACCATAACACACAGAATAAGTTTTTATATGTCTTCTTCACCTTTGGGGATAATTTCAGATTCTTGTGTAGTTTTTGTGATAATTAATGGTAATGTGAAAGAGAGACAAAATTAGATTTTAATCCTACTTAAACAATACAAACTTACAAGTTTTGTCTATAATGAGTTTTATTAATCGGAAGACCATAAAAATGGAAATTTTTTTCTTTTTGACTAAAAATTATCTGTTGGCAAATATTTCTCGAGGAACTCTACTTGGAACACTTAAAAAGGTAAATGAGTAATCGTGAAACATATTTAAAACAAAAATTGTAAAAATAGCTTAATCTAAATTACAATAAATATATACAAACTATTAAGTCACAAGTTTTGTGATTCAAAGAGTACTTTTCATTCAGTAATCGTTGCGAATTGAAGTTCTTGAGAAATATCTATACTCTATGTTTATGTAAGTTATGAAACTTTAAGCTTTAGTCTTATCAGTAAAATGAAGTCGTTTCTGCTTTATTTTATATATTACTGTATTTTGCAATTAATTCAGAAATTTATTTGTGTAAAATACAAATATTTTTGAGATATAAACGTTAATTTTGTATATTAGTCCGAATCATTAATCTATAGATTAATTTCAATTTTTAAAACATTAATAACATTAAAGTATGTAATATTATGTATAAAATAAGAATTGAGAAACAAATTAATTTCGGACCGTATGTAAAATTTCGTTACTAAACATTTGAAAGTAAAAGACTATGCTTATCAGTAAAATAAATATAGAGTCCTGTACTACAGAGTATATCTTTGGTCTTACTTAGGTTTTATAATGTAAATTAACTTTAAAATGTAATGACGCAAATAATTACTAAAAACTAAGATAACATTTTCTGCTTCCCATTTAGGATAAATCCGGAATAAATGACCTCAAATTAATTTGCAATAATTATTATTCTTATTTGGAAGAAGACATAAAAACAAAATAATGAAAAATTGTTTTTATTGTATTAAAATAAGTCATAGAATAACCTCTGAATGATAAAAATTTTAAATAATTTCTTAAAACCTATTCATTAAACTTGATTTTCTTGAAAATATGAAACAATATACTGGGGATAAGATAAAAAAAACTGTTTTAATCAAATTGTGACATTTAACTAATGACGTACACTCACGTATTTTTTTTAATAAATCATTGGTATTGTAAATAGGTATCACGTCAAATGACCGAAAACAAAAAGACCGAATGTCAAAATGACCGAATACAAAAAGATCGAAAATATTATTTAATTTTATACTATTTTTTTATTTGAGACAATGTATACCTT
>JAQGAM010000634.1:0-11775 GCA_034697665.1 Nanhermannia comitalis
TTAATAATATGGAATAAGGAATGACATACCTCCAGCTTTACACTGGAGTCTCGAGTTTATTGAGATGTTTTCCAGTTTCCAGCTGACCGGGTAAGTTGTAAAGCTGGAGGCTTGAAACTCCAGCTTATAAATAATTATAAAAATTACACAGCTTTATAACAGTTATTATTTTATAAACAAACATGTAAAATTTAAATAAAATTTAATAAATTTAGAACAAGAATTATACCGCTAAACAACAAGAAGCACAATATAATAAATAAAACTTTATTATTTGCTGCACTTTAATGCTTGGTTTACAAGTAAAGCCTAGATCTTTAAATCAACTCTAATTTTTATTGTTAGAATTTCACTGCTTTTATTATTAGTAACTGTATTGAATTTGTCTCTAAATTTAAGGGAAAAATTATATAATTTTTTGAGAATACTTTGGACACAACTTTGAGAATAATTCAATAAAATTTGATGGAGGCTTATATAGTGCAGATATAGTGTGGGTAGTATTGTATCGAATATTCAATTAGATATTTGAATGATTTTAAGAAATAGAAAAATTGTCAGCGAAATTATCTGTTGGATAATGAAAATAAGATATAAAAGGATATTATTTAAAAATTAAATAAATAAAACACTTTACTTCATAACATCTGAAATAATTAATAGTAAATAACTTCCAACACCAAAATTCAACTCTTTTCTAATCAACTCTTTCAACGAATGGCATTAACTGTAAAATTTAAACAAATTTTATTTAATTTTACATCAAATTAGAGATTTAAAACAGTAATAGTCATTGCCTTAATATTGTTTCTTATAAAAACTTTTCTGTGAGCTCTACAGTTAATAACCAAAATACTATTCAATAGTTTATATGATTTGTTTGCTTCATAATTAACTGACGACACAGTGTTTATAATTAATAAAACCATTACAATAATATTATAGCAAATTTATACAAATCAATAAATACCAGAGCATACAAACCAGTATTAATAATTGATCCGAGTATTAGCCAAATAGAGAGTAAATATTTAGACCAAAAACTAACATTATATTCAATAATCTTAGAATAAATTGAATTTAATTGAAATAATTTGTTACTTATATATATTCTCCTTATTCTCAAGCGTTTCTTATATTGTTTGATAAAATTTTATTGATTTCATTCAATTTAATTTTAATATAACGACAGACTATATATAAGGATATGACTTGCGATACACTTATAGTAAAAAAAAATAACATGTCATTGAAAATAATATACTGTGAGGAATGACATATATAATAGTTTCCACTATTGTACTGTTCATAGAAAGCGGGACAAAGTTTAAAATGAATCTGTAATGCATTTGAAATAAAGAAACTTTATGAAATGCAAGTTAAGGAGAGGAGAAGGGAAAGGAGGTTCTCATTGAAAGAATGGACAACTGGACAAAGAGAGAGAGACTTTATTTAATAAAATTTGCTTTAAATCAAAATATGTGTAAAACTCATTTAAATAAAAACTTTTAAACGAACCCAAAGAGAAGCCCTTATGGTATCAACAGTGGGGTATTTTTGATTCATTGGCAAATTTGTGTATTAATTAACTGAATAAAAGTATTGAAAGTTTGTTTAAAAGAGACTTTTGTGCAAATCAGAAAACAACTGAATTTATGTGGCGGCAAAAGAAGTAGAAAACTTGGCATCGGATCGAGTAAAGAAGAAATTCATCGAAGTGTTTACTGAAAAAAGTAAGACTAAAGCATTGATTTTGAAATATAAAGTGCTTAAATGCTAAAAGTTGTGGTACAGGTCTAATCAGGTATTGAATTGCATGCTATTGTGGGTGAAATTGAAATCAGTTTTATTTAAATAATGTCTGATGATGAGACTGAGATTGATAATGTTAATGATAGTGAGGAAGTGCCGCATATCAATGTGGCAAACATGAGTAATGTAATTGCTGATAAACTAGCTAGTTCGAAACAGCACAATATACCTTTTTTCTGGTAAGAAAAATGATGATCCGATTAAATTTATTAGAATTTTTGAGAGAGTGGCAAAAGCGCTTAGCTGGACAGATAGTACAAAAATGTCTAAATTTCCAAATTATCTAATTGATGCTGGAGAAAGAATTTCATTACATGTATGTTGAATGTGCCTTATCTGATAGTGAAAATGTAGACCGAGACATGAATATAAAGCCTGCGAATTGGGTTGAATTAAAAGCTACATTTATGAATCATTTCTATATGGGTGACTATAAGAAAAACTTAACTAAAGAGTTAAGAGATAAAAAAAAGCTTGAATGAGAAGCATGGCAGTTTATATAACCTCAATACAAACTATGTCATGATTTAGACAGTAAAGTGAGTTCAGAGCAAATAATTTCTTATGTTCTTGAAGGACTCGATTAAGAGATTGCAGCTCAAATACAGTACTTTAATCCGCATGGAATCAAACATTTAATAGAAATTGCGAAAAATGTAGAGATAGGAAGAGATAGATTGACAAAACACAAAGGAGAAAGCACTTTAGTTAAGTCAAGGAAAGCAAATGCGGTTTAAACACGAAACACTAGAGAAAAATCTAACAAAAACGATAGTAAGAGTTCAGACCCGGTACTTGATTCAGTCCTAAAGTTAAGCGAATCAATCAATAGCTTGACATTAGACAAAAACACAAATAAAAATCGAAATCAAAACCTTTATCAACAGAATAATAAAAGCTATTTTAATCCAAACAAAAACCAGAACTTCAAGAGAAACTACAGTACAAACAATGTTCAAAATCACAATCCTCTCAACAATCAAAATTATGGTAACAATTATTTGAAAAACAATTCTAATTTTAGAGGAAATTATAATCAAAATTTCAATCAATTTAAATACAAAAACAAAGTGCAATGTTTCAAATGCAGACATTTTGGGCATAAGCATCTCAATTAGTTGAAAACCAGGTAAATGAACCAAAACCAGAAACAAGTACGGGTACTCAAAATACAAACACTGAAATGAAAGGTATTCATAGTATTGTGTTGAATATGCAATCAGACAATTTGATACAATGATATTAATTGATGTGAAAATAAAGAATTAAACTTTTAAAGCTTTAGTGGACTGCGGAGCTGAGATGACTCTGGTCAGAAAATCGGTCGCGGATGAGCTTGATTTGATACTTAAGTCCTATATTGCTTCCAATATAGAAGTTGTAACTAAAGAGATAATTAAAACTTATGAAAAAACAGATATTGAATTGAGTGCAAACTGATAAAATTCACACAATTTTCACTCCTATAGTTATCGTTGACTTGTTGCCCGCGGACTTGCTATTAGGTATTGATGCTCTCATGAAACTTAATATTAAGATTGATTGTGCAAAGAAAGAGATTTTAATTGAGAATAAGAGAGTTAATTGTTCATTAACTTCAATGAATAAATTGGAAAATAATTATAAAAATACATTTTTTATTCAATTGAATAAAAATTTTTGTAAAAATGAGGCGAAATTTGAGTTTAAAAGTCATTGTGATATTAATACAGAGCCCAATAATGCTCGCAGAGCTGTAATACAGCCCAAAGGCATAAATGTATTAGAAATACAAAAATGCGAAGCAATAGATTCACAAAATACCAGCAAAGCGATCACTTTAGTAAGTGAAAAATTCTTTGAAATCAAAACTGAATCTAACGAATGTAATAAAATGAGCCCGAAATGAACCAAATTGAAAATCAAAAAACTGTCAAATTAAAGTGAAAGTAAATGCCGTGAAAGTAAAATGTAAGTGAAAATTTATTTTCACAGATTTTGATTCTTTAGTCTGAGTTATACAATAGCTATTCATTAAATATTAAACTATTACATATAATTTTCTACAAACAAAAGAGCTGTAAATTAAACATAATTTCGACAAAACAATTAATAACTAGAGATTAATAAGGCTCGAGCTTTTTAGTATCAGTGGTGAGTCTAAGCCTGAGCCTAAGCTTGAACCTGTGAGACTGGTCAACGATATTAATATAGTCAAACCCGTTTGTAGTGACGCTCCAGCCTCATGAAAATACGGTTGCCAGGTCTCCCGGAATAGCCAGGAGTCTCTCAGATAAGTTCTGAAAAATACTATGCATAGTACTATGCTATGTTTATACGGATACTTTCACGTGTATAAAAGATATAAATGGATACTTTATGTTTACCCAATTTCGACTTTTAGTTTCTTATTTATATTAATTATTAGCCAATTCTTATCAATAAATAATAATTGACACCAAGTTTTAATTCATAAGTTTATTAATATTTATTATGATTTAAAATACTTTACAAATGATAGCAAAACAGACACTTCTAATACTTCTAATACAGAAGTTCTATATTAAGCGTATTTCTACAAAATAATTACCGGTAATAATTAGTGAAGATAATAGGCTCGAGCCTGAGCCTAGAGCCTAAACTGAAATATTAATCTAAATACAGTATTGTTTTTTTAAATAAAATGAACATTAATTAAAAACTTTTATTAGTTTAATCATTTCAAAGAAAATTTGTCGTGTGTAACTCAAAAAGAGCACTTTTCAATTCTCTATATAATTGAAAAGTGCTTTTTTTGAGTTACACACAACAATTCTGATAAAAAGTTCATTAAACAGATATTGAACAATAGATCAAACTTGAAAGCAAATAAAAAGTTTACATTATTCAGAGTATTTTTATTTTCAAATATTCCTTTTTCATAATTAACGGAATTTCTCCCGGATTTGATCTGACCAAAGAGTGCAACCGTACATGAAAAACGTTTACTATTACTGAGGGTGACCAACAGTCCAGATTTGTAGCCATTTTCAAAAAATACAGTGCTTGATAACCCCCTTTGAGTTTTTCTCAAAATAAGAATTTATTAAATATTATCCTTTGGCTCCTCCTTTGATTTTTTAAGCTGCCTAGATTTGGACTACATAAGACTTGGTCACCCTACTATTACTGTAGCTGGGAATTAAAAATGCCATATAAAGCCAAACAGTTTTATACGGTTTTAATTCATTTTAAGTTGAACAATGTATTCAAAATAATAGGGTGTGTACTATAAAAGTGTTTATTATAATCGAATTTGACTGTAACTATTTAATTGACATCTCTATTATTTTTAAAAAAATTCCTGTAAAAAATGAGATGATCTGTGTTGAAAAAAAGGATATATACAATATAATTGAGATGAAATTTATGATCAATACAGAGATTATGTATGTGAATAGAAATTTGGTGATTATTGTCATTTCAGTAAATAATATGTAATACAAGATAAGTGTAATAATAGATCCGAGAAATAGCCAAATATTTAATAAATATTTAGACCAAAAACTAGTGTTGAATTCATTTATTTCAAAGAAAATCTCATTCATTATAGAAATCTTTGTCCTGATTTCAACGCTGTTTGTTCTCAACTGAATTACATCAAAGTTTTTGAAGCTTTCATTCAAATCTTTTATTTTGATATTAATATAGCGACAAATTATATAAAAATATATGACTTGCCATACATTGATTAAAACAATATAATGACAAACTATTGCGAAAATTATACAGTTTGGCAAACCGTACATAAATATTTCTGCAATTGAGGAGTTGTTCACCAGAGGAATAAAATTAATAAGAAAACAGACGAAGGAATTAAATTTAAACTTATAATATGAAAGGGTCCTTTCAATTTGTCGACATTCAACTGATCGACAATCATCTCAACAACAATATGACAAAATTTTTTGTTTTCCTCGTTCCTTAAGTAGAATTTAAGTCAAATTAGACTCTATTTATATGTAAATTAGACCTACAATTTTGAATATGAAAGAGATTTTTGTCTAAACTAATAGTTTTAGAGATATTTGATTTCAAGTGAATTTTTATATATAAATTTTTTAATTTCTCCAGAGGTCTAAAAATCTATTAGTTTAGACAAAAATCTCTATCATATTCAGAATTGTAAGTCTAATTTACATATAAATCGAGTCCAATTTGACTTAAATTCTACTTAAGATACAAGAAAAATAAAAAATTTTTTCATATTATTGTTGAGATGATTGTCGTTCAGTTGAATGTCAAAAAATTGATAGCACCCTTTCATATTATGAGTTGACTTAAGCTTACTCATTCAGTTTTTCAAATTTTTTACTTTTATAATTAGACACTATATGTCTTACACTAAAGAATATCACTTTATAAAATTGTGCCTGACTTATAAACGTAGTAATAAGTTATTACACAATTAACATAAATTGTTAAAATACTAATATAGGAGTACAGGTAGAACTCAAAATTATTCTGTTGGGCTGACAGTTATCTCATTATAATAAACGCTT
This sequence comes from Nanhermannia comitalis, assembly GCA_034697665.1. Lineage (NCBI taxonomy): Eukaryota > Metazoa > Arthropoda > Arachnida > Sarcoptiformes > Nanhermanniidae > Nanhermannia > Nanhermannia comitalis. The sequence goes on from JAQGAM010000634.1 coordinate 6,333, forward strand.
TATTTTGTAATTGAGTGAAAAAAAGGATAATGCCCTTTCGTTGACACCGTACAGAGTATATGTTGTTTTGAAATTGCGTAAAAATTCTCCCTATTCCTGACATATGCGTCCGGTCTAATTAAATGTCATTATCGTTTTAGTTAGAGATTTCATATAAATAGCTGTTTATTAAATAGATTTTAAGCATTTCTTCTCTACAGTAAATCCATATTTATTTTGAGAAAATAAAAAAATAATTTTCAGAAATGAACTCAAATAAAGTAATCCTAATTATGGTATTGTCAGTTTTGCTGATTGGCTCCTTTGCTCCTGTATTGTGTGGAAAGCCCTGTAGATCTGCTGCTGAATGTAAAGACCTACTCTGTAAAAAAGTAAGTTGTCTTACATTAATTAATATTTGTTACACAATATTAATAATTATATAATTATGGTTATAGAGGTTTATTTGTTAATACAATTTTAGGCTTTACTATCGAAAATACACTAAATATAATTAGAATAGGTGCGCAAGTTTGAGGGCTAGTTTTTGAGTGTCATTATTATGATACCAATTAAATAATAATCCCTCAGATTCAAAACTTCCATCACATAAGATCCCCTCAAGTGTCATCTTGAGGGACTGTTCTCTGGTACGGCTGTATATGGCAGATATGAATTACGCTAAAAGTATACCTTCATTTTAATGAATGGTTGTGTATAATTAGATGCATATCTTCCATACAGTAAAGCCTAAAATAGTGTGGGTAATTGAGCTTAAAATCTGAGTCCTAGCCTATTTATAATGGGAATGAGCAGCGCCGTAACTAGGATTTTCTGCTTGGTGGTGCTAAACATAGGAAAACCCCAAATTATTGTAATATTTAAAAATTGCTACAGACCTACACTTAACTATTCAAAAATCTTTGGAGGGCTTTAGCCCCCTTAGCCCCATAGGTAGTTATGGCAATGAAAATGAGAGTTAGAATGGAATGGGATTGGGACTGAAATTTAGAATAATGGGACTGATGGGGACTGACTAACAGAACTTTGTTCCATAATTTAAAATAATAAATGTAGAAATAAATGTAAAATAAAAGTAAGAATCCACTTGAAACAAAGTTTATACACATTTCAGCACATGTTTAGGCTTTAAAATACTTTAGATTAAGAATTAATGCAATTCATTTAAAATATGTACATAAATCCCTTAGTAAATTTATAGTCAAAACAAGTTCTGATCTTTTATTTTTCGTATTTAAATCTAAAACTTACTGTCATGGGACTGGGATTTATATTTTAACTTTCGATGGGATTGAGATGGGACTGAAAATTTTAAGAAATTTTATGCTCTGGTGCTGAACACTTAAGTAATGTTTGATAAAAATAAGTTATTTTAATTGGTTGATCTTTGAAATGTATTTTGGTTGATCACCAGTGATAATGAGACAGCAGTGAGACAGCAGTGAGACTTGAGCCTAGTGCGCTACCGCGCACGTATTGGCCAATCTAACCTGACTAAGCTAAATTTTATATGTTTAAAGTTTTAATTAAATTTAGTTTGGCTAGATTAGGTTGACCAGTACGCGCGGTAGCGCGCTAGGCTTCAGTCGCACTGTTAGGCCCAGTCTCAATGTTGTCTCATTACCCCTGGTGTCGAGCATTTCAAAGGTCAAACTTTTAATTGCTATATCGGTGTCTGTAATTTTTTTGTTTATTATATTAAAGGGACAAAGACCTAGATGCACTCCTTCTGGTAATGCGCTTTGGCAATTGGAAAACCCAGAATGCCTATGCATAAGCACATAACGTGGATACCTCATCTACGTGGGTCACTTTTAAATTATGACTTACAAGAATGGTTTGAACAGAATTTTATTTATTGAATGACTTATTTGAATGACTTAAATGACTAATTTAGCGCTTATTTTAATTCAATTTTAAAGAATTAATTAATTTAATCTTTAAAATTCTTGATTTTAACAAATTTAATTGTTTTCTCTTTGATATTTTTATTGATTTAACTCTAAATAAATGACGTTTTGCGTGATATGATGTTTAATTATTTTAAACTAAAGTAGCAAATTATTAACAATCACTGCTTACAGTCGCGGTAATATTGAGCATGAGCATCGAGAGTGAGTGCGCTCGGTTTACAGCCAAGCGTGAACACGCTCGGGCGAGCGTCTAGTATATTGCATATAAAATTGAAATTTCTTGAGAGTTTAATGCTTTAAATAAAATGATAGTACTGTACAGTCACTCTCGTTTATAGAAAACAAGTACAGAGCACTCGTACCTGTATATAGTGAATCACAATTATAGTGAAATCTTTTACAGCGTCAATGAATTAAACGTACGCTAAAATTCCATGCATAACGCGCACCCTTTGTTTTAGATTTTCACAGAAAGATCTCAAGATTTTAATTTTTTCATTAGATAAAGCGCGCGTTATAGTGGAAATTTTAGGGCATATAAAACTGTTTGGTTATAATGTATAACCAGTCATAATGAACAGTATTTGTTGGAACAGGTTCACTATAAACAGAATTGACTGCACTATATTTTATAATTAATGCACTTTCACAAGTGCTTTAAAAGCCACACGAAAATTATATGAAAATATAATAATATGAAACATATATTCTAACAAAACATAATATTACAATCAATAACTTTAGACAATTCTTATTAAAAGTTATTTATTATTTTAAAACTTATGTTTAATAAAACGTCAGTAAAATACTGGGAAATACAAATTTGAAAAACATTTATAAAGAAAAAATATAATAAAATTCCAGAGAATTACTTATAAATCATTGTTAATTAAATAGTTTGTCAAATATTATAAATGATTTTGTTTAAGGCGAGATCCATTAAGTACGTACGCACTCATAGGGGGAGGGGAGGGGGTCAGTCATTCGCGTACAAACTCATATTCTCCTATATGTTTAACATTAGGTCACGCGTGAAATTGCGTACATAGTGGGGAGGGAGGGTCTAAGAATTAACTTTTTTTGCGTACGTACTTAATGGATTTCACCTAAGAGAAAATTGTCAAAAATTTTATAAGTTCGATAATTAATTAATTTTCACATATTTTCTATTAAACAAAAGTACTATTCTTGAAGCTGTGCTTAAATATCCATAAGTACCAGTACAAAAGGTATATATAAGCTCACAATTTTAGTACTTTAATTGAATTAAAATTTTAAAAAGACATAAATTAATACAGTTATAAAAATTATATAAAATATGTTTCACTATTTAATACTAATTTGTACCACAGTTTTGCTACTGACTGAAGAGATTGAGTCACAAACATCAGCCATAAGTCCAGTTAAATCAGTAAAATCAGTTTAATGTGACTCTGGATCTTGCATTAAATACAATACTATCGCCTACAACGATGGCAACGGAACTTTCAATTATTCATTAACTTGCCCTACATATGAAAACTATGATAAGGGACTGTTGAAAAAATGCACCAGATGTACTGATGATTATTGTCAGATAGATATCATAACATTTTATTTGGGAAATAAATACGAGCAGCGCATTTGCAATTTAGCCGATGCAAAAATGAGTAACAACTATATCAAATGTGTGGCAGATACTGATTGTACAGATACGGGTAAATGCATTGAATACACAACTGAAGAGAAACCACTTCCACAACCCTTAATCACTAAAGCACTTTGTGGTAGTGGCAGAAGTTGTGAGAAAAACATTACAAAATATCTTAGGACTGGTTTACGGGTATACGACAGTACGTTTAAGTGTTACCCAACTAAATATGGCAGTGTTGTTGGTTGCAAAACAAATAATGATTGTGATTATCCTTATAAATGTTATGACGAATTGTATTGGTTGGAATTAAACAAAAAAGTATTTCACTCACAGAATATTATAACATTAACATGAATTAAATTTATATAAAGTTAACACTCAATCACACACACATTTACACAACAAACAGGAGATCTGTTGTAAGATTCATATTGACCTAGGGTGACCGAGCGTGCAGATTTGAGCTGGACTGTCCAGAAATTGGGCTACTTATCAAAAATATAATGCTTAGTCACCCTTTGCTTTTTTGAAAATATAAATATTGTTAAAAAAACATCATTTGATTTGATTTTTTAAGTTGTCCAGATTTGGGCCTGGCACAACTTGGTCACCCTATATTGACTGTTATACAAAACTGTTAAAAAGCCAGATATAAGACTGACTATTATTATACATTACTTTCTGTCTCACGAGTCAGTTCTGACTATTATAAAAGCACATCTCATGAAATAGCCTTAAAATAGAGAACTTAATGTGAAATCCACATGGAATGGAGTGGAATGGGAATCGCTGTGATAGTATTGCAACTCACGAATATTGCATTATTTGTATTTAATAGTTATTGAATGATAGTTATTACAGTACACGCATTACATTTATTACAGTAATTCAATACCTTATAAACGAAATCAAACTATTATAAGAGATATACTTAATGGAAATGAAAATGGAATTTAATTTTTTATCTTATTGGTTCTCTACTAGGAATGCCACAGCTTCAGGTAGTCAAAGCTGGAGAAAGGGGGACCAAAGGCACATTTTTGCTTAAAAATCAAAGGGGAGGACCAAGGTATACATTTTTAGAGAACCCATCTAAAAGCTGGAGGTGTGGCATCCCTATTCTCTACCTTAAGACCTGCTTAAATCATTTTGTGTATTGTGCATAAAAATATTTCATTTGTGTATTTCAATGAGTACTGAGTAGAGTAAATGTTAATAAATGATTAAATGCTTGCAATACTATATATTTTGTTTTATTTTTATTATCAAAAGACATAGATAAGGGCCAAAGCATATACATCACCGTTGCCATGAGCTCTGACTTATTTTTTTCAGTTGTTTAAAATATCAGTCCAATAATAACTATTTTTGCTTACATTTTACTTCTACTCTATTCAAACCTTGAGTTTGAAAGTTATGATTATTTTGAGGTTTCTTTCCTTTTCACTGCTCTCGTTTCAGCAAAAGATGATTTCGCTTCTATTTTGAATCCTTTTACTTGAAATTAATGAATATGTTATTCCATTTTTATTATCAAACATTTAAATCTGCAAACAATTAATTTTTAAAATCTCTAAATACATTCCAATACTATATAATTTATATGCTAATAATTTTTTCTTCAGTATGAGCACACATGAATTAATTTATCGAGTTGAGTCGAGGGCAGAGAGCAGAGTTGCTAACCTTAAGCCTAAGGAAAATGCTGACATAAATATCAAAGGGGGAACTAGCGCCGTAACTAGAATTTTCTGCTTGGGGGGACTAAACATAGGAAAACCCCAAAATATAGAAATTTTTAAAAATTGCTACAGACCATATCAGAACTGTTCAAAAATCTTTGGGGAGGGCTATAGCCCCCTTAGTCCCATAGGTAGTTACGGCAGTGGGGGGGGGG
>JAQGAM010000635.1:0-11772 GCA_034697665.1 Nanhermannia comitalis
ATGTTTTCTTAGCAGTTATAGTTGAAGGATATCCAGTGTCTGTTTACCTATTCTATGGATTGATTATAATAATTATTAAAATAATAAATAGTAGTGAAGCAGAATTATTGCAAAAGTCACTGTTAAAATTGCAAACTGAGTAATGGCTTAAAAAGGAATAATATAACTTAGAAGTTGTCTTTCATAATAGTTTTATTAGCAATTATTGGTTAGAGAGTACTGTAATTTTGAAATCCGATCTTCTTTAAGCTAATAAAAAGCATTGCCTTCTTGTTGAAGTCAACGGTCAAGTAAAATATCCGAATCCTCTCAAATGTAAGCCCAAGGATATGTTGTTTATTTTTGTGAGAATTTTGTCGAAGAAAACACGATCTAATTGTTACTTTTGAATTTGTACTGTTGTGTTTGGGCTTAAACTAGAAAAAGTATAGCTTCAAGTTTGGGAGTTTGCAGCTGTGCTCTGTATTACTCTCTACTTTGCACTCTATGTTTCTTTCTATGTTAAACTTTAGCGTTTATTATTATTATTATAGCAAACTTCATGCTAATGAAGGTGCTATTTTGCTCAGTGACATACACCAGATGATAATCAAAGCTTCATTTCATCCATTCTTTCTCATTGATGCCTAACTGACGAGCGTTTACAATGTGTACAAAAAGTTAGAACTTAACTAATAGTAACTTATTTTGCTCATAAGTCAGAGAAACGCCAATACAATCCTCGTCTAAATTGCACGTCTGTCTCAATTAAAATAATTCCGGCAAATATTTATATGAAGATTTCTTGTGCTAATACGAACCTCTTAAGGCAATAAATATTGTTTGGATCAATTAGAATATATAAGTTGAGCCAAATCTGCTTCTAATGCTTATTAAACTATTTAAAGTAAAGCTCAATTTGTAGTTCCTCTCCATCACTAGTGATGCTTATTTGTCAAATTTCAAGTGAACAAACCAAATGTTATTATTATTGCTTATATAAACCTCTCCTGATTGTGCCTGCAATATATCGCAGTAATTTATGTAAGTGTTTCCTCGATATGCGCTTCCAATTCCAACGTCAGTCTCAGTGTAATTTACACTTATCACTGACTGCTGACAAAATATAAGCGCTCCATAAGACACTTCACAACCATTCTTAGCTCAATACAGATGCCAATAGTTTATGCTTAAACTTATTTTCAAATGAAAATATAGAGTAATAAAGTTAAATACTATTATAAAAACAGCCAAACAAGTCATATAATTTAGTTTATGTTATATAAGAATATATATAGTTTAGCATTTTCTTAATTGTTTACCAAAACTTTATATATTTCATAATAAGAAAGCAATTTAAAAGTTAACATTAGTTTAAATGTTTAAGCGCTTCTCTTTAGGGATTATTATCAATACTTATATTCACAAAAAATACACATTTGTTTATCATTACTTTTCACTTTAGTCGAAGACTTGAATAATTAGATTCAGTTATGTCTGTACAGTATGTGAACTTTTAGGAACACAATTTGACTGGCGATCCCATTACAGGATTACATCATATAGTCTTCTGAGCCAGTTCTGAGCCAATTAGCTAAAGGCCAAAGCTATGAAAATGAAACACTCGATTCAAACTGTCAGTTTAAAATCTATTTATCTTGTTTCTCATGTTTATTACTTTGCTTTTCTACTAAATTTTCTTATAGACTCGTTAAACAAATCTTTATAAACAATTTACAAACTGTTTATTTCCAGCATATCTTATAACTTATATTTGACCATTCATTTGCTGTCATTTTTGCAACTATTTATACATATCAGTCCTGATCAACCTTTTAACTCATATGAGAATTAATCAAAATTAAGCGTCTTATAGGAAGTGCTGATGGATCGCAATGTAAAACAGAACTTTTATAAAGCAATTATCGAAACAGTATTACTATTTGAATGTACTCTATCTGTACTGCGTTACATCGTTTTACACTATTGTTATACTTTTTATGCTATTCTTTTCATATTTTATGTCACACTTCAAAATAAAAAATTGAATATTTTATTTAAAAAAGATATTTTGAAATAGTAATTCATAAAAATTTATAAAAAAAGAATGATCTCTGAGAAAACTTTACATAAAATAACATTTCATTCTTTTAAGAACATCTTTAGATTCTTCCTGAAATATAAGATATTTTTTCATATTTAATTGTTTAAGAGAACCAGAAATTAATGTTTGTTTTTTTATTCAATAAGTTAATATTGAGTTCAAATATAAAGTTATTTTCTGTCAATAGAAGCAAAGGCTTATATTCAATACTTAAGAGTTATAACTTATAATAATATTTATCTTATTTGCTTTTATGTTATCGCGTAAAAGCTTATGTTATCACTCCTTAATTAAAGCTTTAATTTACTGTTTAAAAGGTTATAATTCAATGAAAAGAGATTTCTTTCTAACTTTTATAACATTATCCAAAAAACAATCAGAACTCTATATGAATCAATTTCTACTACAATCATAGCCAGTGATGGCAAACGCCTGGCAAACGATAAGTGTAAGCACTGGGCGCTTAAATTTAGCCGGGCGTCAAATCATTTAATAACCAATTAAAACTTTGTTAATATAATTGACGTAATTAAAAATAGTAAAATGCAAATGTAGTCATCTCGGGCGCGGGCAAAGTGTTGGCAGAAGTGTGTACAAAAGAAGTCGAGGGGTTTCAAAACTCATTTATTTTCAGAGACAATTTTTTGAAAATAGGAAAATATTCATAAACTTTACTGAATTAACGCCCGGTAAACGCCCGACGCCCGCGCTGCACCCGGGCCCGGGCGCTGCCATCACTGATAATAGTCACATATTTTGCCATAAATACTGATTCATCACTAGAAGCAAGTCTTCCACCACTGCATGTGTATAACCGACTAATTGTACTCTTTCTTCAGTTTTATTATTGAGTAAAAGACTGTCTTTTAATAGCCGTATGTTTTGCACAACTTTGCGATCGGGTTCACAACCAGTTAACCAGTTGTGGACCCAATTGTGACAACTCTTCAACTCTTCTCTCTTCCAAACCTAATCTTCTTTTACTTAAGTTTCCGGTATTTGAATGTTTGGCTGTTATTCATGTTTGAGATAATCATTACGTCAGAGACGATACCAATTGAGAGAACAACTCATTTCTGACCAAAAAATCTGTTTGAGTTTCACTTGAATTATGACCAGTTGTGAAGACCTTCACAGTCCTTCACATGTGTCTCCACTCAGTTCAATACAAATAATTATAAAAATTATTGCATTTATAGTGTAATTAAACTTTAAAATAAGTCTAAAATATTATAAACACTGACTATATCTGAACCACTTTTTTAGAGTTTAGTTTAATATTTTGGTTAAAATTATATTTTAATACTTTTGATGAATAATATGTTTGATTTATTTAATAAACACTTTAATTCTTTAATCAATAATTATTTAGTGAACTGAATTGAACTCAAGTTTACAATCATTTGATAGAAACCAATAATTTATATAAAACTTTGAAGTGATGTGTAGTGCACTCTATTGTCAGTATTTAATAACTTTTATGACAATGTTTTGTATCAAATATTTTATTACTAAAAGTATTACATAATAAACACGTGTTTTTCAATCATTTGTTTGTGTTTTTGTCAAAAACTATTAAATAATTAATTTGTATGAGTTTTCAGTTTTTTAATTATTATTCAAATAAAACCTCAAAAATGTCTTCAATTGGAAGAAAAGATAATAATAAGAAAGTAATGAAAAGTAATAACAAACCAAATAAAGAAATGAAAGTATTGTTTAATTGTTATTATATTTCGTGTGGTTTTAAATGAAAATATAAAATAAGTCTTAACAGACATATAAACGGTGTCCACAAAAATATCAAGAAATACGAGTGTTTTTGGCCTAAATGTGGACAAAGATTTGCCGAAAACAAGAATTTAAAAAGACATGAATTAATACATACGGGAGAAAAACCATATGTCTGTGTTTGGCCTCATTGTGAACAAAGTTTTACAACAAATGCTAACTTAAAAAGACATGAATTGATTCACGAAAATGTTAAGCCATTTGAATGTGATTTTAAAGATTGTAATCAAATGTTTAAAACAAAACATGAATTAAAAACTCATTCAGTAATCCATTCGGAACTCAAACCATTCAAATGTGATTATAATGAATGCAAACAACAGTTTAGACACAAATTCAATCTTAGAGATCACATGAGAAGACATTTAGATTATAAACAATTTTGTTGTGGTTTTAATAATGAATGCAAACAAACATTTATCACTTCATATGAACTCAAAAGACATATTCGTTACAAACATGCGAAAGAAAAGCCATTTTATTGCGATTTTAATAATAAATGTAAACAAAAGTTTGTGACCAAAAGAGAACTCAATCAACACATTCATCGCAAACACACGAATGAAAAGCCGTTTAAATTTCAATACAATGACTGCCATAAAAAGTTTATCACATCTTATGAACTGAACAAACGTTTGAAAACTCATGAAAACAATAAATAAATTCAAATATAATTCATTTCACTTAAACTGAAGTATAAAAGAATCGATAAAAAGAAGAAATCTCTTCTCAAAAGAAGTTTTAAAGAAATTAAAAATCTTTTGATAAATAGAATTAATTCTCAAACTTATAAATCATTTTTTTTCTTATCACATGAATTCAATTCAATATTAATTAACTGTTTTTCACATCACTTAATAATAATAATAATGATTATAACTGTATAAGGATTTACTTTAATCTCTGATTTTAATCATTTTATTATTAAATAAAAATATTGTATTTTTTAATTATCAAACTTTTAATTCATATATTATTCTGTTTATAACTTATTATTATAATAATTATGAAAACTTATGGTATAATTAAACCCAAAACCTTTACTCTATAGTTAGTGAATCAGTTTTTCTTCAAATGCATAATATATTTGTTATAATCTCTTATTTTGAGATCCAATGCATGAACTGTTGTATGCGTTTATGATTTACTAAATTATGAACATTTCAGCACTATTTGACACTTTTCCGAATGTGATCTCATGGCCTGTCGTGAAGAGAATCTTCGGTCACAGCCAACAGACTCACAAATGAATGGTTTCTCTCCCGTGTGTTTCAACTTATGTGTCTTCAAAGGCGCCGATTGTGTGAAAGACCACTCGCACTGAGGCCACAAACACTTGAACGGCTTCTCATCCGATGTGTCCGCTTGTAGTTCACTAATCAGTGTTTGAGAGGACTTAAAGTTAGATCCATTCCAATCACACTTTTTAATATTGAAATAAAAATTTTCAATCTATGTTAAGCCTTAATTATCAACATATAATTGCATTGTTTTCTATGATTTATCCAAGAATTATAGAAATGAAAGTCAAGTCACATCATTCTTATATACGTATAATTGAATCGTTTAGTTCAAAAACAGGTTCAGTAAAACCTCCATAAAGTCACAGTTGGATCCAAAAAATTATCTAAAGGTTTGTCGTTTTATAAAATGACAAAAAAGTATTTTTTTTTTTTTTTTTTTTTTTTTTTTTTAGAAGAAAAACTAACTTCTTATGAAATAAAAATAGAAATGCTTTTAAAGACAATTCAAAGGTCAACAAAAAGAAACATTTTTAGAAATTGTAAATAACTTATTAGCTTAACATTAGAGATGTATTTGAAATTTAATTTTCTTTCTTTGCTTAGCATTAAATTTGAGGATAATTTTTATTAAGTCAATAAGCGATTTGAAGAATCGAAAAATAAATGTTTTTAGTTTAACATAAAGTCTACAAGAATTTAGTATAAAAGCATTTAATTGAAGTCTGTTATAAAGCTCTTTCTTTTTCCTCATTTACAAGACAGTCGTGTATTATTCAAGTCTACCCAAAGGCATTTCTTTGTCTTTCTTTTCTCCGAATCTATTTATAAACAAAAAATCAATGAATGAATAAAATATTCTTAAACACTCTCAAAGATAGGTTGGAAAACGCGTTAAGAGAATCACTCAATACTATTGAGTGTTGAGTCGTTTTTAGCATATGCTAAAAGTTGTGCTAAACTAATAATTTATAATTTTTCGATATGACGTTTGAAATAGAAAATTAACTTAACTTATATATAAATAAATTAATTGACTTTTAAAGTTCTGAACTCATGTTATGAAAAACTTATTTGAAATTTCATAATTCAAAAAATTAAAAAAACAATTGTCTGACTCTTGATTAGAAAACACATAAATATATATAGTTTTACGTGAATTACTAGTTTTTTATCACTTTTTAGTATTTAATTCAAAAGCCATTTCTAATTTAGTGAAGTATTAATAGTTTTGTTTTAGCATAAGTTAAACCAATTTAACTAATTTTACATTTCAAGCATAATATACACGTATTTTATTCTAATTAAGGCTTATTCTTGACATTAAATCTTATGTTTTACTTAACTTTTAGAAATACTGTTGTTTTACCTTAAAATCTAATTATTTAATAATTGTTTAGGTAATTGAGATACCAATGAATTACGACAATGAGACTGAGTTAGAAAGCTGTGACACCGAAATATCATCAGGAATGGGCTCACTTCTGACGCAGGGTTCAAATGAAATACATAGTCATGAAAATAGTTCGTCATTTTATTTGTTAAAAGTGAAAGCAGGACATCACAGAAGAGTCCCAGGATTTCAAGCAGAGATTGTGTGCCTTAGCCCTTGGATTGATCGCACAACACCTCCTTATAGGATTACTTCACTTTGTATCAACTCTTATGCCAGCCTGTAATTCATGATTCTAATTAATTCTCGTATTTTTTTATTTTTTATTTAATCGCCTTTTTTATGTTAACTCTTTTTGACTTAACTTTCTCTCTATTAAAGGGTTGCCTATGGCTGTGAAAACGGTCTCATTATCATTGATATGATTCAAAAGTGTGCTGTACTTAACGTTTCGACTCCTAATTTATATGGTTTGCAAAAAATTTTAAATATTCAAAATTTACAGCAAAACAATTCATGCATTATATTGAGCTCACTTTGAATACAATACAATTGAAATTCATAACGCATTTAAATTTTATTTAGTGTTTTGCAATTATTATGATCTAAAACTTTAAATGACAGGTACAGCAGATCCTTACCAACGCATTGTTCGATCTGCCAAAAGAACCACTTCAACAGGTGTGCCATCAAATAGGGATAACGCAGATGGGAATCAGAGCGATGCCGATCGATGCAAGTCTCCCACTTCAGAACAGGTAATATTCTTAACTTTAATGCTCTTTCAATTTAATCAAAATATTGAATAATACACTACTCATCAAAATCAAAATAACAAAAATTGAATTACTCGCTAAAAATATTTGTATTTTTAAATCACTAACAAAGTCTTAATATTTGACTAATAATTAGGATCTCTGAATAACTAAATTAACGCTTAAGTCCTGCTTATGATGCCTTCTGTTTAATTAAATAAAAGCTTTTAATTAACATTTTTTGACATTCCTTGATGTCAATCAATTTAAATGAAGGATTTATTTTAATTTATGTATTTTAAATCCTAGTCTGAGGAATGCCGGTCGACAGACACATCAGTACCTAATACCCCACTATTTCAGAAGCAGTTCGACATACAAACTGCTCCACTGCCTCCGCCGCGCACTAAAAGAAAGCAAATGATTGAGACAACTGTTAAAGAGCATCAGAAACTAAGCGAAAATTTAAGCTCAATTAGTAGTGATATAATTGAAATAAATAGCGACCAAAGTGTTAACTTTACTAAATGCGAGCCAAATGTTAGACCAAATGAGTTGAATTTACAATTAAATAGAAAGAGCAGTCGAAGTAATAATTTAACCAAAGATGCGTCCCCTATCATGACATCAGTTGATAGCGACGATCAATCATTACAGAGCTTTAATGCTGGTGTCGGTAGTAGTCTCTCTTCGCCCACAGAAAATAGTGATTTTAATGAGAAATTGTTGAAACTTAATAGTAATTCTAATTCAAATAATAATATCAAAACTGGGAACTATGACAAAGGCATGCTATCTCTTAAGAAGAAGAAAAATAAAATTATTGATTTGAGATTAGAAGATAAAGATAGAGATGAATCTATGGTCTTCAGAATAATTAGTAAGTCTTTTTTTGGTTCAATCGTTTTTTTTTGTTTTGTTTTTTTCTCAAATTCAATTCTTCTCATTCTTCTCTTCTTCTCTCTATCCGTTCGCTGATATTTCTTACTTCTCATTCATTAATCTAATTAAAGTGTCGCTAAAGCTGTGCTTTTATGTGCAGTATTTTTACGCTTCATTTTGTTGAGCAAACTAAGGATAGCTTTACTTATAAGACAGAACAGTGTTCTTTATCAAATATACTGATAAATGGGTTGACTTTTGTTACTTTCGAAATTTTATTTAAAAGAATAATCGATCACTCCTTGAACATAAAAATCGATTAATTCAATAAATAGTATTTTCGTGTTTTGCTTATCAAAAGAATGTTTTAAATTATCCCTTAATAGACTTGTCATTATTGAGTCATTTAAATAAAGCCTAAATTTTGGTACTCTTTTAATCGATATTTATATCAGTTAAGTGGCAAAAATCTAGTGCCAGCACAACATCACAGTCAACATCAAAACCTGAAAGAATCAAAACATGTCTTACAATACACAACTGGTAATTATCTCTTTTTCTCATTTCTCTTTCATTAACTTTGATTCATCACTAATTCACTGAAAACAATCATCACATTAATCATCAAACAAATGAAATTTCATAAATAAATAAACAAAAACACAGATCAATGGTATGTGTCTGAGCCCAACCACAGGTAAACAACAACAGCAGCAATCAAGCAGTTCGGGAAACACTACAGTTAAAAAGCAGATCACCCCCGAAATGAAAAGGTCCCGATCTCAAGGTACTCGAAACAAGTTACAAAAAATGCATACCATTCAGAGCATGGCCTCAACAGATGAAGGGCTGATCAATTACAATCTCGGTATCAGCCAAGGATCAGGTGGCTCTTCAACACATTTCTATAAAAACAATGTTTTTTTCATAAAGAGATACATTGATAATAATTATTATAAAGTCTAGATTTGATGGTTAGATGACTTATTATTAGAATAAACGCATGTTTGCTTCGAACCTATTTATTTTGGTTAAATCCAAGTCTCATTTCATCTCACACTACAATTAGCAGTAGATTTTAGTGGAACTTATAGTTTGTAGTGAAAGTAGTTTCCATTTTCACAACTTTTTTCACCCGATTCCGTTTGGATTCAATCAGTGACGTAACGCTTATATTTGTAAAATTATATTTTATAATTTTATTCTTATTTCTATATATTTTTTGAAAACTATTTGAAAGAAATTTTTAAAATTTAAATTCATTAAAGTCAGGTATATTTAAAGCAGTAAACAATTATAACTAAACAGATTAAAAAACGGATTTATTTTAATTTAATCTAAAAAAAAGTTACGTCATTGATAGCAATTGTAATATTAGTCGTAGTGAATTAGTCGTCACCGATCGTAAAATTCCAAACTCTTTTCACAAGCCATACACACACTTCTGGTAATGTATCGCACTATCACAACCTTAAACTATCCATTGGTGAGCCACTCAGTCCTGGTATTGTTGCACAACAACACCAACAATCAATTTTTATTTCGTTAATTCAAAAATCTATCATATTTTACATATTTAAGTAATGCTCGTATATTGTTATGAGATATGCTTGTTATCAGTTTTGAATGCTTTTCTAAAATAACTAATTCAATTAAATTAATATCAATTATCTTTAATTTCTGTAGTTCTCGTGTTTGTCAATTGTTGCTGTTTTGTTGTCTTACTGTATAACCAATACGTATATTGGATGTAAGCTTTAATACTTATTATTCGGTTAAAAGTTTTTCTAAAACTACGATTTAAATCACTTAATACTATGTTTTAACCGAATTTTAAGATTTTCTGCGGTTTGGCTTATCTGTTGTATATACAAATGGTCTGCTTTTTACGTTTGTCTTTTGTCTTATGATCTTTTGGGTGAATTCAAGATTTAGCAAACAATTTATTGATCAGTGCATCCAATTTTGCTTTATGTTATTCTTTATTCTTTTCTTTATTTGTGTCATAATCTCAAACATTTTTGATTTCGCATCATTTAGTCTCTCATTCACATAATGTGTTACGTGTCATGTCTGTTATCATATGTCGCTATGATTTCATGAGCTGATTGTGTGTCTTCTGTGAGAATCTATCATTCTTTACATGAATTTATGTCTGTTTGTCTGTCCGTAAGAATGTGTGTGTCTGTCATTTTGAAGTATGTCTTTGGCAAATGTTTAATTCTCACCAAATTCTCGTTTCAATGAATAGACAAAATTGATAGTTCATTCTCACGCTCGAGAAGCTCAAGCATTTCTAGTTTGGAGAACATAACAATCGAATCCGTACAATACATCGCATTCGCTGATACTTATTGCACAAAATCTGGTAAATAACATGCCATTCATTTAAATACAATCTAATGCTTGTCCACAAGATTTTATTATTTATGTCGAAAAAAATTTATCGTTTCGTTTTGACTAAACTTTTATCAATATTTGATTTACTATTTACTCGAATGTAAAATATGTGAAAATATGTAAAAATGTGATTTTTTTGATAATTAGATGCAACGACAGGTCCATGTCTTTGGGTTGGAACAAGTTTAGGATCTGTATTAGTGATATCATTAACATTGCCTGATAGTACTGATAATCGTATTTTGTGTTTACAAGCAGTGATTGCTTCTCCGAGTGGTAAGTTTTATATCAAGCCTTAATCTAATGACACTCTCATTTCGTACTTTTCTATAATTACACACTTCTATGTCTTCCGACTTATTTATATAATGCTTAATAGTATTGCACCACTTCTTCATACAAAATTGCTTTTAAAGTTAGACTTCATTTTTTATTAATGTTTGAATATTTAGCTTTTGGATCATATATTCCAAACAGCATTAAAGTTGTTTTATGCATAAAAAGGTTATTTTGTTTTCCATATTGAGCTTATTTCTCATATTTTGTTTTTATTGCACATGAAAACGGAATTTATTATCTCAGTCTTATATTAACATAAATATTATTTATTATAATTACAAATATTAAAACTTAAGTATCAGTTACTTCATTAAAATTTCAATATTAAGCTCATAACTAATGTTTTTATTATCAAATATCAATTGCAATGTTTGGCACAGATTTAAGATATAATAGATTTTGAAGCAAATAAAAAGTTTAAATTTCAATTTTACAGGAAGTATATACAGGTTAAAGGGATCAATACTTTGTATATCATTTCTTGACTACACGGGAACATTACTTCAACTCAATTCTGAAAATTGAAATATGAGACCCAGTCCCATTTCAAATCCCATGACCTTCGAATTACTTTAGTATTACTGTTAGAACACTAGAAGATAGACGTTCACGTCTATCACCTGAAAATTTTAATAAATTGCTTTTTATTAAAAGTCAACTAAAAGAAAAATAACCATAAAATTTCATTTGAAAAAATTAGAATAATTTTTTTAGTTCTAATCAATACCATCTGTCAAAATTTCAGTCTGAGTCCCATCCCATCTTATCCCATCCCATTCCCATTCTAAATGGGACTCAGATTTTAATCACTATTTTATACTCGTGGAGTATTCAAAATTTAGTCCCAATTTCATCGATAGTTAGAAAATAAAGTCCAATCCCATCCAA
>JAQGAM010000636.1:0-11766 GCA_034697665.1 Nanhermannia comitalis
GAGTTTGTGTCGACCTTACAGTACTAGTCTAAGAGCTGTATACTGTGTTCTGTATACTGCAACACTACCTTAACATTATACTCGATGTTAAAGCGTATTGTATATGAGGTTATATTCGTTTTGGTAGTATTTCTCAGGTATAACATGATGGGTGCTATAATGTTACATTGTTAGGGGAGATTGCTTTGCAATAGACCATCCATTCGTAATATTAGCCATACAGTAGTCCTCTAACATCATTCACGACATATGTTCTGCTATTGATGGTTAGCCAACTTGCTTTACGCTATTTTGCCTCTCAAAGGATTTCATGTTTATTGTTTGCACTTGCGATAGACACTAAAGCTCGTCATATAAGCTGCAGCACTGTATTGATTGCCGTTCAATATTTACAGCGCTAATAACCTATAATAAAAACAGCACTCAGTAAATTGCAGCTAAATATTATATTTTTAGGTATTATTCTTTCAGGAATCGAGAGTCTGTGAGAATTATGTTCGGATGTGGGAGTATTTCTGATGTTGACTAATCTCTCATTTGAATAAAAGCTCATTCTATGCTCTGAATCCTCTGAATGTAATTCTATAAGAATTAAGTTTATTTTCGTTTCTTTTGCATAATTCACTTGTTTATTTCCGTTTGTTATTGCTTAGCCTTTTGAAGGGATCGGTTTACAACACTTTCAGATATCTTTTCACATCAAACAATACTTGAATGTCTTTTTCCCTGCTTATAGTTTGACACTTTTGTATTGTGTTGTATTTATTATTCACACTGAATATAAGTGAAGAACTTTAAGCACAACAGAAGCTATTTTCAAAACATTCTCGTATTAGATATTTTACCTTTATTTCATCACAAATGAAAACAATGCTAAATCTTTTGTTGCATTTGTGAGAATAATTTAAAAATAAATTAAAAAATGAATATTTTCTAAAAATATGTTGTAAATACTTAAGTACAGTAAATGCTTGAGATCCCAATTCATAGAGTAACTTAAGCATGAGGTCGATTGCTTTTTGTGAAGACCGATCACAGTATTTTTTCATAAGCGGTTTATTATGTGGACGTCCGAGACTAATGATATTTTATTGAAAAACTGTTTGATTTATGTGTACACAAACTTTTGACACAATGCTATAATGCTTTGCCAAAAATAAGTTGCGCTATAGGACTATTGAGAACCATTAAAAAAATAGTTTCTTGTCATTGATGTGGAGGTGCCTCAAGTGAGCTTAATACCCTTCGTTTTCCGTGAATGTATGGCAATGTATGGCAATGATGGCAATGATGGCTAAATAACTTATAAAGAGGTCTAAAGGCAAAAGATTAAATTATGTTTCAGCTGTAGTACATTGAAGATAAAGAGGACCAAACATTTCAGCATCCTTTCAGTGATTCCCCTATCATTCTTGTACAGTCAGTGTGTGACCAATTTTATTAATGGCCACTGCAACAAAGTAACCGCCTTTGAAAGCAAGACTGGCAGGACATACAACATATAAAACATTTACAACATAGAGAACTTATTCAGTATATTCACTATATTCGGTATATTCTTGAGCAGAAGGGCACCAAAAGACCCCCTGCCAACTATGACAAGCCAATCAGCCTTTTATTGTAGAAGTCGGCCTCTTTAGAAATAGCCGCAAGACATTGTTGTTGTTGTACACTTATGGTGAGAAAATGATGCTGACATAGCACTAATCATTACTGAACACCTTATATAACTATTATAGCGATTGTTTTGCATTAATAAATTTTATGATTCGATTGCTTATCATAGAGAATATCGTGCGAATAGTAATCAAATTAATTTATGTCATATCGAGTTGTAATCTAAGACTCACGCAATGCCGCCGTAAGTAAAAGGCCTTTTCAATCAATGGATTGCTGGCTATTGTGTGTATTGGAAAGCAAAGCAATACACACGAAGACACACACATTGAATGGCATACTATAGATATACATAAATAGGAGCTATGCTTTAGGTGGCATTTCTTTGATTCGGCAATGTATCGTCAACTTTGATCCATAATGTTTCGCTACGCCCATCCTCTATTGGCTCCCTTTTCACTGGCAATTGACAACCGAAGCGAAAGGAGACGAACAGCTTCAGAAGTTGTTTAGTTTCTGAGAGTTCGTTAGGCAAATGGTGGCTAAATCTGTGTTTGGCTTTTAGCAGAATCGCAATTCTTAAATGAAATATTCATAAAGAAAGAGCGAGATTCAAAAGAGACACCTTTATGGCTCTATTTCATGACAGGGAGAATAATGATCCGTAAAAGTTTACAAATTAGGTCGTCGTTCATACCTTCATTTGCACTCTACAAAAACAGCCTTAACCTGGACTTAAGCATTTATGAATACAACTACCAGAAGCAGGACGAGAGTGATGGCAAACATTGCCATAAAGATTACGTAATAAAATTTCTTCAAATACAAATACTGAGAATTATTTAAATTTTTAATCCCAAGGCAATAAAACTTATAACACAGTCATTTCTTCGCTCAAAAGCTAACATTTCCATCCACTATATGATCGCCGAATCACGTATTTATTTATTAAGGAATTTAAGTATCGACTAATAATTCAATAGTTTCTGAAGTTATATCAAATTTAAAAGCCTGAATACCTACTGCTACTTAACACAAACTGTTTTCTGCTCATATTCTTGTTTAGGATTAAAATTTTTTCAGTCGAATTCACTTTTACAACAATATTTTCATTTTAAAACTGAATAAAGCACTTTTGCATACATCATAAGTAAACAGGAATTTAAATGTAGGCATACTTTAGAGACAGAATCAAATAAATTTGTTCAATTCAACTATTTATAAAAGAGATTTTAAGAGAATGGATAACAATAAATAATAATAATATTTTATTTATTTTATTATAAGATCAAATAGTTTAATAACACTACTAATGATTCCATTTCTTATTAAATTCATTAAAACTAAAAATACTTTTTCTTACACTAAAATTATTTAATAAATTATTGAAACTTCAACTTTCTGTCAGACAATTAAATTTATTTTCCATGTTATAAATTAAGTTCTAAATGAATAGGCCTTTTATCCCAATCTCTATACAAGGTCTGGTCTCATATCAATTTCTTCTTAAAGATCAAATATCCTCTCATTGTGAAGAAATGAATTATTAAAGTATAGCTGACATTAACTCACAGTGCTATTGGAAAAATTTACAGATAAAGAATGTATTTTCTTTTAAAGTAGTGAATACGTATATGAATGCGATGTTTGAGTGCGAGCGCAATGCAATCTAATCCGAAATTCTGAAAGTCAGTGGGGGTGCGTCGCAAACAAGTTGTTCTCTTAGATCAGCTTCAAAAACTACATTCTCTCATTTCTAAAAGGGAGAGAATATACAAGAAAATACAAGTGTGTTTTCTAAATCTCCCGCTGTCTGTTGTTGTTGTGTACCACACATTCATTTGAAAGTTACCTTTCCCGGAAAAAAGCTCTACTTAATGTTGAACACATCCACACAAAACTGCATAACTATTTGCATGAAGTGCTGCTATTACTGGCACATATTTTATTATGCGTACAAAATATAAAAAGACTACTTTTCATGAGGTATTACTTTGGTTAGAGTCGTATCTTTAGTTTGAATGTATTTATTTTTGAAGGTATTCATTACGCTATTCCTCTGAAACGTGAATCAGTGTTGGGTCGGAACAAAGATTTAAGTTATACTAACATTTATATTTTGAATAAATCAGTTTGTGTTGGGGTCTTGTCATTCATTTTCCTTTTTTGGCTTTTCTTTAGTAATATCAATGTTTGATAGAAATGTGTCGCTCTGTCGGCCAGAGACTGGTTATTGAGACATACAGTACATGACATACGAAGCAATTCCCAGTTTCAATCACAAAAGGTTTCTCTCGCGTCGACCACGACTTTGCGGGTAAACACTTGCAGTTTTGAGGCTATTGTTAAAGTAGCAAAATATACGACTGGGGAAAATGTGAATAATAGAGGCGTGGCTTGAGCTGCATCGTATCTAAGATTAACATATCCTATCCAACAAAGCGGATAAAGGCATCAAAAATGTTTGACTGCTTTGCCGATTATTCGGAATGTCAACATATGCTTTGACAAAATATTGGATTTAGATCGTTATGCGCTCTTTCTTTCGTGTGCGCCATCACTAACTCTAATACTTTCTGTAATACTGAAAGTCTTCGTGGGAATCACTTTATTACCACTGTATATCTCAATCTCTTTTTCGTCTTTTTTCTATCAGTTTCTTTGAGTTGTAATAAACTATAGAACTGTTAACGACCTTTAACTCTCTCCTCTCAATGTCTATTATTTTTCGAAACTGCTGTAAAAAAGATGAATAACAATATATTGGTTTTGTGCAGCACTAGAACATGATATATCATGTTATACGCACTATACATAACAGTTCGGTTTAAAGTACTTATTCTGATTCGATTCTACATCTTTACAATCCAATAGTATACCCCTTAGTCTCTAAATTACTGGATATGTTTGATAGTGATTGATATATCAGATGCATCGTTGACTCTCTATTGTGCGCATTAGCGTATAGTTTGAATCACTTTTAGAGCCCATCATAACTATTATGGATCATAATATTTCAATGTTGCAAATGTTGAATTTGCTTCTATATTGCTATCATGTAATGACACATTTAGATGCATAACTTGAGTTGTATCATATTTTTTTACTTATAACCCCCTTTAATGTTAGAAAAACTCGCGACATATACAGCATTACAGCATATCTGTATATTTAGGACTATATTGCATGTCATATTATTTCACGAATGTATTCATTGTTATTACATGTAAGGCATACACAGAGTGACATTTGCTTATGTTTCACATCATATTTTATTACAACCTTGAAAGCAGAGTTAGTTTCTTTCCATGACTTTAGACAATAAACTTTATGCACAAAACTGACAGCAAATATAGAGAAGATTTCTGCAGATTATGAACTTTAGAAGAAGATCGTATTTGCAATACTTAAAAAAATAATTTTAATGTTTGTGCCTTAAAAGTCAGTGCAGTTCACAGATTGTGAATCCTTTAAGACAGCTTCGAGACAGCAAAAGACAGCATGAGATTTGAGACTTGTTTTTATTCACGGAATGAAGATTTAAAATGAAGCAATTGATCATGAAATGCGTGCCAATTCACCAAACCTTTTAATGTTCAAATTCAAAATTAGTATCATTAATAGTAACAACTTATTATCAATAGATGCTCTGTTTAACACCTGTGGTTTGACTTTTCATTTTTGATTATATGCTTCACTCTTACAAAACCGGCTCCACTTTGTTTCGACACTTTTAAGTAAAAAAAACTAAAGTTTATATGATTTAAGTATATTACCTGTTTTCATAATATTCAGCCATTAGTTAAGTCAAAGTAATACTAGTATTAACTTAAAGGAAACATAAATTAGCAATCTTTCAGATTTAACATTCATTTTTTATAACTACCTGTAGAAAAATGAAGATATTTCTATACCTAAACCTCAATTCATTGTTCTGTGTTTATGTTCACATCCAATAATAATAACTTATTATTAAATTAATCGCTTATTATAAAAACTTTGAGAAAGTCATCAAAATATTCATACATTAAAGTTTAGTGATGGAGCGTTTGACGCTCGCTGGCGAGAGCCGGGTGTGAGCATAACTCTGTCTGAAGCTTGAGAGCCAAATCTTAGTATTTATTATGTAAAAAATTATAATTTTTCAAAAATGAAATTTAAGTTTGTTAAACACCTAAACAAGTAAGCGGCGAGAGTTTCATTTTATTCGAGCGTTAGCGCGAGAGAGCATTCATTACTGTAAAGAAGAGCAGAGCGCTAACTTACCAAAAGCTAATCATAATAATTAAAGCCTTTTTTTAATGAATGTTTGAAAACTTTAGTTTTTCTAAAAATCAAAGACTTTGAATGATTTGATTATTAACAGAAAATTGATTCAAAAAATAGTTGATTGCATAAAATTAATTTTTAAGTATGAGTTATCATTGTGTGTGTGCCTCCTGTCAGACTCATTGTATTAAAAGTAAGATATTGTAAGCTTATTAAAATAGCTTAACTATAGTATAAGTTAGAATTTTTTAGCGCAGAGCGAATGAGCGAAATAACTGAATCAAAAATAAGAAGAACCAGAACGAGATCTAAAAGTATTTTCATTTATTTCAAAAATTCATGAAAATATTTTGATATTTTTGAACTGAACTGATATAGAGTTGAGACGTCGTATAAAAATAGTTTACTTAAAAATATTAATGAAAGAGCTATCAGTAAATTTAGTTCACATAATATATTTACGTATTACGAAGTTTTCAAATTAAAGTCAACTTCTTTTACTATATTTTGTTATCAATGATTTATTATTAATTGAACATCAATTATAGAATGCGTCAAAATTTAAATCATAATTTTCATAAAAAGCCAAAACACTGATTTGATATATTTTTGAAAAAAATCTTCATTAACTTAATAATTAATTAATTTTGATTTGATTTTTTGTAAACATAAGTATTTTAAAAATTATAATTACATTATTTATATGTTTGCACAGAACAAAATGATTACAATTATAAGATTATACAATTGTAAAATTAAGTGTAGGTGAAAATTAATTACCGTATGTGAAATGCTATTTTCAATTGACCTCAGATGCTAGGTTATGCTCAAAACAAACAATTTTCTAAATCAATATTGTGATTATAGATTAATCCTATAAATCCAATTTCAAGCTTGTATTTTTAGCACTGTCTTTAGCACTGTCTTTAGCACTGTCTTTAGTCATGTAATTTGAAAATTCAACAAGTATTTAAATTTGATTATTAAAAATGTTTTGTCTTAAATATTTTGCAATAAAAGATTAAATTTTAAATATAGCTTAATATATGCTCTCTTGAAATCATCTTAAATTCAAGTCATTAATGTTTGCAATGCATTTAGAATAGAGTTATACGAGTTATACAATTGTCTAATGACTCTTTCGCACACTAACTATTAAATTAAGTTAAATTATATAATGAAAAACATAATCATACTTTGTTTATTATAAAACTCATATAAATTAAGTCTTTTGACTGACTTGTGAGTCTGCAAAGCCCAGTGATATATAATTGAGAACATTCTCAGCAATAATAGGCGAAAATGAGAAGCACTTCTAAATTATATGAAGTCTTAATCGTCAGATCACTGCAAAAAAGATATTTTAAAGTTTCTTCCTTAACAAAACTGTAACTCGAGATAAAGACTAAGAAATATCTGTAATTTACTGGTCATTACATGCTTTATAAGATAGTTGATGAGGCGGTGCACATACAGTAATCGAAATGTCTTTGACTGAGTGCAAGGATTAAGTGCTTCTGCACGTGTGTATCACGTCTTTCATACAATTTCACTCAGTTATTCGGGATAAAAAGTGAGATAATCCGCAACTTTATTGATTGAATTTTAGATATAAATCAAGTTTTTTTGCTTTAATTGAAATGCCTTCACGACTGAATACTGTGTTAATCTCAATTGATTTGCAAAATGTAATCTTACAAGTTATCAAATTTTTCTCAACATAATTATTTTGTTATTTTCAGGGATTATTTCTGTCTATTAAATGAAAATATCAATCTTAACAGTTTTTCTATCATTTCATTCTTTAATTTATTGTTCATAAGGCTCTCACTTACTCAATGTTATAACTACTGAATCAGACGAAGAGAGCGTTAAAACTTTAAAATATTAATAATCAATTTAAAACTGTTATGAATTGATATTCAATATTAGGTAATAAAAGTCAAAAGTAATTTCAGACAAAAAAAGAATAAAAAAGGCTCATTAGTCTTGCTTTCATATCTATAAATGTATTGATTTCAGAATAAAGTAATGATGATTTCCTTTTTTATAGCTTACATGTTGCAGCCGTGTATGACCCAAAGCGACCGATTCATAGCATGGGTGCAATGATTTATAACATACGATTCATCAAGAGTTTTAAAAGCAACAGTTGCGCTAATGTGCTTCACACGCATCATTTATGTAAGCTTATGCCTGTTTATGCATTAAACTTAAGTATTTTGGGCATTTTGTGGCGAAAACCTACCCGTATTTTGTTATTTTTAAAATACAAGTTAATCTACAGTTCTGTAGTTTACAGCATATAGAGCTAGTTTGCAATTAGCTATAAGTGAGTTATGATTACAACCTAAACTTTATTGGAAATGAAGCAACTTTTTGTCTGTTGCTCGTAAGGTTCGTATACTCATATATAAGTGCCGATCAAAAATATAAGAAGAATAAGTTTATATTTATAAATATGTTTCAAGGATTCAAAATTTTTTGATATTTTTCGTTAATTTTAAAAGAATTTTGAGTTTTACAAAAAAAATTAAGAATTTTTCAATTAATGATAAAATCTTTCTCATATAAATCGACTGATTTGTTAGCATTTTTAACTTTGTTAATGATTTATATTCACAGTTGATATGCATTTAAATATTGATAACCCAAATAATTAAACTCATAAAAAAGTATGAGTTGATTTAGAATTTCTATACTGTTTCACTGTTTTTGTTTTGAATATCGGATGGAATTTTGAGGCTTTTTCCCGAAAAAGTCATGCCTATGGTTATGATAACTCATGACGAATTGAATGCATTTTATTCTAATATATTCAACAACTTATGGGTCACATTAAATATTAAAATCAGTTAATTCTAATTATTGCTATAAATTTATTAGTAGTGCAATAAATATTAGTATTAGTGAAGATAATTTACTCGAAAGTAGGCTATCAGTAGAAATATTTAAAGCTGTTAATTATGTTTATATTTTACGCTTTGTAAAGACAATTAATAAAACACGTAACTCATGATTAAAGCAAATTAACAGTTAATCTGATATTTCGCACAACCATTTGTTTGTCCACAAAATCCCAAATAAGCGAAGTTTAGTGCACAGTATTAGCAAAAAATGAGTGTTTGCTTTGTGTAATATTGCAAATCACATAAATTAGTCGAGTGTGCAAATAAAAGCCGTAAACTAACTCAGACTTGACTGAAGGATTTCTTTTTCCAAATCTCAATTTCCTGCAATTCTGTCTTCAGTTATAAAGTAATAAATATATAAGGATTACATCTAATGTTAATGTGCTCTTTAGGACAGTTTAAATCCTTTAGTGAGCTATTATTGGCAGATGTGAGGCAAAGCAAATACATAATGACTGAGAAATTGTGGTTTTTTAGTGAAGTCAACTCATTTAGTTCGTTAATTTACGTGACACAAGTAGTGAGAGTTATATAACAGAGCATAACATCACATCTTGTTTTCATACATAACGCTATAAGACATGTAAAATTCATGGACAAAATCCGACTCGAAGATAATTTTTCTTTAAACAAACACATTCTCCCGTTTTCAACATGTTTATTGATACACTGGTTTGTTCATTGGTTCAAAAATAACAACTTCCTCAAAGTGTCTCATGGCTTGAACTGAGCTCAAGCACTGGAAGGGATTTTTTGCAAACTATACTTCTATTTTCTCACATGAACTTTACTTCAATGATTTTAATGCTAACTTCTGTTCATTGGGTGGTCTGTTTTGTGGTTTGATTTTTGGCCTCGGCCTCAATAATCGTTTGGTGTGGCAATTATATTGAGTGTAAATTACGAGACGCAAAGTATGCACAGGTGTGCAATTGATATATCGACCTGTTATACTCCATTCTAATTAATGAATGTCTTTAAACACTCCAATTGTATTGAAACATATTTCTGTGACAAATGACTTTCTGCTCTTTTCCTATTAATTAAAGTATTCTACGGTTTATTAACTTTTACTCTCTTATAATCCTTATATTTTCTTTTAAATAGTTTACCAGTCGTTTTCGATGAATTTTTGTTTCTTCAAAAAGTGAGATATCAGTCATTGGTGGGCTTTTCAGTGCTGTCATAAAATATTTATTAGACGCCCAGCAGTGCATGTGTTTCTCCCTTTCTATCAATGAATACTTACTGTGCTTTATATCCATTTCTCTGTATTCAATTTGCACGAAACTTATGAAATGTTGCCTATACCCTATACTCTCTACTATCTATGCATTGTTTAATAGCATTTTATTAAATTTATTTTTTTAATTAAATGTTAATTTTTATGCTTTTCATAAATATTAAAGGTATCCAATTTCGCTCTTTTCATATATAATAAAAATCATTATTAAGTAATTTTCAAAACATAAACATATGTGGGTCGAGACTGGAATTGAAGCCATGTTAAGAATTGCCGGTTCTATGTCTTATATGAAGGATAATTTTGAAGATCTTTATTAATGAAAAGGACTTAAAGTATGGATTAATCATTAGTACAGTTTAAGTATTTCTTATTAATATTGGTGTGAACTTTAAGTTTATCCCAGTATGTTATAAAACATATCAATTCATACAAATATAGATTAAATTTTGAAAAACTTCTTTTATTAAAATTTAAACAGAATATGTCAACGATAAAAGTTTAAAAATTTAACTATAATGTTAATATTAAAAGCATATATTACATTGAAAATTATTTTCTAAAATAATTAAAATCTTTTTTATGAAATTAGTGAATATACAGTATATTATCACAACTCATATCTTATATCGAGTTACAAAAGTTTAATTCAAATCGAGTTTTTTTCTAATCTCATAATTCAAGTTTTGACGCTTACAAATTTACTTGTTTTATGTAAATTCTTAAGTAAAACCATTTACTTAAGAACTTAAAAATGATCTTTAATATGTGTCTTCTATGGTCGACAAATAAACTTTAAAATATATCCAAATAAAAGTTACAAATAGTAAAAGAATCCCAATATTAAAAGCACAAAATAATAATAATGCTTTATTTATTGCTATATTTTTCATTAATTATAGTCAGATTTTATGAATGATAAATAAAAAACAAATCAAATGACAACATACAAAATTAAATTTGTATTTAGATTTACTTTTATTTTTTTAAACATATTGTTTTTGTTAAATTCTAGTTTTTATGGAGAAACAGTTTTGAATGAGTGAACTGAAGCTAACTATAGCCAACTTAAAAGACACCTGTAAATAAAGCTTACTATACCTTTAGTCAATTTGACTCTCATAAAATGTGATCCAATTTATGTTCAATGGATATCTATGTACAGTCTATGTATATCTATAAGGTATTAGAGTAAACCTGGAACAGTATCAATCTTTATTTTATAGACAATACTAATTTATGAAATATGATTATGAATAAAATACAAAAATTCTATGTAAAGATATTTCTTAATAAAAAAGTTATCGACAAGTTACTAAACTTGCTTAACTAATTTCGTATGCCTTATACTGTATTTTATATTATTACAAACTTGAAAAAAATTTAATAGAAGAACCAATAGTTAACATCAAATGAGAATTTTAATTGAATGATTACAATAATGCAAAATGGATTAAAACCGTCTGATTTTTCCTTTAGCCTTAATTTAAATTTTATTCAAATTTCTAATGAAACACTCGTTTTTCACATGTTTATGTTTTTAATAAATAACTAGATATATATTTGTCATTAAATTGCGGTAAATGTCAAAACTTAATTTATTACTTCGTTTTGATTGAACTTTTCCCAAATAAAGTAAGGGTTATGTGTTATGTGTTGTTTTTTAATTAATCTTTTGAATATATA
Organism: Nanhermannia comitalis; assembly: GCA_034697665.1. Taxonomy (NCBI): domain Eukaryota; kingdom Metazoa; phylum Arthropoda; class Arachnida; order Sarcoptiformes; family Nanhermanniidae; genus Nanhermannia; species Nanhermannia comitalis. Next base: position 11,728 of record JAQGAM010000636.1, read on the forward strand.
AAGCACAGGCGTAACCATCTATGAGGCTAAGGTGGCTGT
>JAQGAM010000637.1:0-11748 GCA_034697665.1 Nanhermannia comitalis
AAAATCAACATCTCAACTCTATGATTCTAAGCATTCGATGGTTTCGTTTGCCTGACTGATGAATATAAAAGTTCAAAGAACATTACCTTATGATACCTCTATGACTTGTAAACCAAAAGATGATCTGATTTTTATCATGCATTCAGAGGACTATTTCCTTTCTAACATGCCTTCAGATAATTGAAGTCTATCGATCTCGAATGTCTTGCACGCATTCACATACACCTGAACGTACCTTTTAGTTAATCACATTTTTTGTGTTGATAAACCATTTAATGAATAAGTTCTTAAGCATATAAATTTTTGGTTATGTAAGAATATACTACTTTCAAAGTGACACAAAGGAATGCGGATTTTAAGTTTCTGTGCATTTTTTCATATTGATTACCAATAATATAGTCAGTTATTTCAATCAAAGAGATACTTAAAATGATTTGAGCAAAAGAAAGAAAGAAATAATTTTTTTCTATCAATGTTTGAATTGTTTGGATTGCATGTTGTCATTTCATTATGTGAGAGACTTAGACTTAGAGAAAGACAGGTGACGTTTGACAATTTCACACAAGTTGTAGAAAGTTAGTGAACGCGTCGTTGAACAGAATAATGAGATGAGAAAAGTGCTCTATCCTTAAAACATAATGTATTGGGATGTTTTATACTTTTGCTTAAGTCACTTTTAATGTGATGCAAATTTTCCTCAAAGTCATTATTAAAAAAAAGTACAAAATTATATTTCACCACTTCAGAGAAACTACAAGTATTTCACCACCAAATAGCAGAGAATAAAGTACGACGAATCCAACTCTTATTTTGAACGTTATCATGAGTTCAGTATTTAGTTGAAAAAAGTTGTAAAGTTTTTTGTCAAAACTGTTTACAACTGAATAACTCTATCCAAAGGAATAGAAGTTAATTAAAGTTTGAAATAGCTCGCCATCAATGCATTGTTATAGTGTGAAATCAAATAGTTTTCGATAAAAGAAAAACAAACTCGAATGAAAGGTGTCTTTTGACAATTAAAATAAAAGTAATTTCGTTGAAAATAGAAAAATAATTAAGTCGGTGGCATATGGCTAGCGAGCAAAGGGACCAATTGGCAGAGACTCGACAGTTGGGCATTGCATGAATGCATTCGTTTGAAGGTTCGAGAAATGCCACTGAACTTTTCCCTTTTACTTCACCTTCATTTTAATGCTACTGCAATGAGTGCCATGAATGTGATGCCTCAATGATATTCCATAGACAACTCTTATTCAGTTCACCAATGACTTCCATTGCGATACTTCCAGTTCTAGTTTGCGAAGAGGACATCAGTTCACCTTTTTATTTAAAGGCGACGTAAAAGATGCCTCATCTAAATATTTCCGCAAAACAATTCGTGCATGCATTTTGATCCCTGAGGGCACGTATATGTCTCTCATTTTTGTGACAAAAAACTACACATTTGTAAGTGTCTCACAAATTTAGACTTAGAGGGAAACGCCCACATTTACAATGGGCGAGAATAATGTCATTGCAATGAGTTGAGCAAATTCTACATTAAATTACACGAAATTACATTATTTTATCGTTTCAATAAATAACTACTTTTTAACGATTCTTACAAATATCGCATATATTCTTATTTCTACTATAAAATGCATTACAAATTTTGACCATATATTCAAGAAAACAGTTAGTGAAACAATAATAAAAAAATCATTTTGTTGAAAAAGGTTAGAGAATTAACTTTTAAGGTGAAGATAAAAAAAATTATTCAACTGCTGCCGGGAATACGCATTAATATACGTTAATATCTCGAGGATTCTGCCGCCAGCAGCAGGTTTTTAGAGTAAAGAAAGGAAATAGAGGGGGTTTACTATAGGACTAGAGTAGGGGAAGTAGACTATCGAATCATCCTATATGTGAGAGACAATTGCTAAAAGCCAAGGAGAATCAACTAAAGAAGAAAAGTCTACAATTGAAGAGTAGGGGGAATATTAATGGGTAATCAAAATGAAAAAAGAACATCTCGTCAAGGCTTTGAGCATCACAAGTGTGAGAAGTTTGGATACATAATAGTTACCTACCAGTTACTCGTTTTTTGGATATTCTCTTCATTACACAGTATAGTATACTATTTACTCATATTTCTGTGTGAGCACAGCCGGCAGCAAAGGTTTTGTGATTATTCAAATGGAGCGGATTATTGTCTAGAAAATTGACTCAATTTTTATGCTCATTCAATCAAATATTGAATATTTAAAATTATAGTTGATGTCAAACTGTGTCAAATATTATTATTATTTAATAAATAAATTGTGTTATACACTAAACTCTTGTGATTCACTATATTCTAATCTTCTTTTGCCAATAAGTGATAAAATCACTAATTTATGCCTTATGTGAAATTCAGTTTACATTAAGAGTTTTAAAAAATACTATGAATTCATTCATAGGGTCGTTATTTTACTTGAATGTGTTGATAGAGGAATATAAAATACTAGAATAATATAATGTGTGTTGTAATTTGTTTATAAATCGTGTGAATTTCTCATATATTTATAATTAGGTAGTATTGCCTCTATTGACCTGAGAACCCGAGGCAATCGCCTTTAAGAGGAAATTGATGCTATGCTCTGCTCCTTGAATTGACTCCACTCACCTCTTGTTAGACTTGTTTCAAGTTAATTCATTTGACGTTATGTTGTGCAGTGAAGCTCTTTTTAAAAGGTTTGCATCTATTATTACATAAGATAATAATCTTTATAATTAGTTTTGGGAAATCCTCGTTTCGATTATTTAATACTATATTTAATAGAGAAAACTTTTCGTAGGCTTCATGTCATGTAAATAACTGACATAGACTTGAAGTTTATTGAAAATGATTCCCACGACAAGAGAATATTTTCTACTTTTGTGAAATAATATGAACTATTTTTACCATATTTGGACTCTTTTTGCAATTCATTGTGTGATAGCCATCACATCGAATGAGACATAATCAACAAATACCAAAGAAGTCTGGCTTAAGTTCAGTGGTCTATTATTCTTATTATTATTTTTGCGCATCAAAACTGCATGTTCACTGACTTAAAGATACTTCAAATACAAGTAAATTACTTTTTTATGTATTGATATGATGTGTATATGATTTACATATAAGTGAGCATTATTGAAGCTCATAATGTTATTTATAAGTATAATATAATTAGAATTTATACCTATAAATACAGTAAGTGATTTATACTGATTAAAAGCCTTCAGTTAAAATACGAAACACGTATGGCCTCAATGGCCTTAAATAATGAAATTATAACCTTTATATAATTCTTATATATCTATTCATTTCTGAAAATTGATTAATTTTTTTCAAAACTATTTCTTGATTTGATTACAATAACTCAAAACAATAGCTATTTTAACTTATGATTGAGCTATTGATAGATTTTTTTATTGGTTAATTCAATTTCTAAACATTCTTTGTGAGACAGTCCATTTTTTATTCAAATGTTTGGGAAAGGCATCAATTCTGGAAACTTTCTTGAATTAGAAAATCATTGACTAAATTTAAGAATGACTATAAATCTTATGATGTATTGATGCAGTTTATGCAATACAGACTACCTTTGAATTTTAATAGACAAATAAGTTATACCGTATTTGCCTCGGGCTCAATAATTAGAGCACAAAAGGCTGTTATAGCAATGTGTTGCACAAAAAGATAAAAGGGACCAACACTACAAACATTACACTTTAGTTTTTCACTTTTGAATATTTCCCAAAAGTTCCTCACAATCGTTTTGAGGAATCCGGTTTCGCAAAGCAGTGGTTTATATAACTAGGGTTGCATTTTAAAAAGTGCTTTGAGTTGTTTAAAACTAATTCTGTCATTCTTACGACTATTCACTCAATAAAAAATGCATTTTTAGCATTTTAAGAATCAGTTTTAAAGTATGGTTTTTGCATTCAGTTTTTATTAATCAAAATTTAAAAAGTTTTCTTTAAAGTCATACAAAAGTCCATTAGTATTGTATGACTGTATTTTTCAGTAAGCAATTTAAAAAAGTCCCAAAGTTTAAGATTTCAAGAATAGTGTTCAATAATTATCTTTGCAAATTCGGGAAAATAATATTTAATTAAATATAACCTCAACATGTATTCTGAAAAAAACTTAATAAAAATTATATTTCTGAAAAAATTAAAAGTTTTTTGCTCATATTGTGTAACAATGGTTTTGAAAATATTTATTATCCATAACCCTATCCATAATATTAGTAACTTTTGTGTGAACCACAATATCTCTATAAAATATTAAATGTAAAAATATAATTTTAAAGGTTATGCTGTGGCAGAAATTTTCAATCAAAATAATTTAATAAAAATTGATTCCTAATAATCTTATATTAATTCGATGGCTTATTCAATACAATAATTAATCGATTTGATTGGTTCAGTAATTTCTAAAAATTGATTTAAATATTGGAATAAAATTTTGATTTCATAAAATAATATTTATTAAAATGAAATAAAGTAATACCTGTACGTAAAGAAAGAGCAGATAAATGAGTGTTTGACTCTCATATTGTTAGAGTGTAGGATCGTTTCTCTTAATGGCACTGGAAGAATTCACGGTTTGCATTGTCATTATAGCCGTGGCTTCTCTGGTGCTATCAAGAGCGACGAAGTATTCAAACTACGAACAATGCACGAGGTAGTGATGCCATACACCAAAACATGCATTATATAATGATTATACTCTCAAAAATCTAACCTCTCTAAACCTTTATCCTTGGCACTGGAAGAATTCACCGATCAGATACGAAGTCGTGGGTTCTCGGGTGCCAAAGAAAAAGGAAACAAAAGTTCAGCATTGTTTATCATGATCTTCCATCAAATACTTCTGCTCAAACCTCTCCAAAGCTAAAGATCCATTATCTTCATGTAGTTTTTGAGTGTGTATCTGTGTATATATTAGCTTTTCGTTAAAAAAAATGTTTTTACATTAATGTCTAACACTAGCCCTTTGGCACCAGCGGTTCGGCTCAAAAGCTGTGGCTCAAAACTTTGACTATATTATAAAGTAATTCGAAATAAATATTTGGCGCTAACATATTGGCAGAACTGCTTTGGCACAAACGCTTTGGCACTGGCACATTTTTGTATTTCTATTTAATACGACAAAAATTGTGGTGGTGTCAATTATTGTGCCAAAGATCTCATCTTAATCTATTGTATTTAAACTAATTACTCAAAACATTTGCTCTATCGCATGGTGGCTAAACTCAAGGAAAATGAATGTTTTACCTTCACTAAAGGTACAGTACTATTATAATTTGATATTATTAGAGAAATCAATTTTAAGGTTTTTTTGTTTAAAAGTAATTTCTTATGCTGTAAGTGTAGAATTTGAAAGTCATTAGCATTTAAAAACCTCTCTGAATTACAACAGTTTATAAAATCTAGAATATCTACACCTTTACTATGCTATAATTTTTTTATGTAAGAGCAGTCAAGGATAGATTATTGTACGACATTATGCACGAGAATTCCTTCTCCATAACTCGTTTACTGAAGTTCATAGCAATTTATAATTTAATTGTTTGCAAAATTATCTTTAATGATGATCACAACAAGTATAGTAAATTAGTTGCTATGATTGCTATTTAATAAGAGCTGTAACGTTGAGTTGGTTTCAATATCGAAATTAGTCAATTTGTTTCAGACAAAAAAGAAGATACAGGTAGATTCTGGTCTAATATTTTGAAATTAAATGTTCAACATTTCATCGCTTTGATGTATTTATTAACAAATTAAACGTTTTTTAATTTCTTCAACTAAACAGATATGAACTCAATTTTTGTTGACACAAATTTAATTCCAAAAATGTAAACTTTTTATGAATGCATTTACTCCAAAGAATAATATGAGAACATTATATTCATTTATCTGATATTTAATAATCAGATTATAGTGAATGATCATCATAAGACACATAAAATGGTGAGTTTTTCTCTGTAGTAACCGGTTTTGTCATTACAAGTGAAAGTAATTTTCAATTCACATAAAAATAGTCAGATTTAAAAAAACTCAAAGCAAGTTATCTGATACCACAAACTATAATCTACAATATAATTATTGGTACACTATTTGTCATTATAACTTTAAAGTCAATGACTCTTCAGTTAATTAATCTTTTTAATGACATCACAATAATTATAACAAATTTAATTATTTATTTTAAAGTTGGTTTTCGTCAAAATGATAAAAGAAATTTCTTTTTCATTTAAATAAATACATTTTGAATTTGAATATCACGAGTTAATTGAATTTTTGCAACAATACCATCAACCAGTTGGTGACGTAATCACTTTATTTTCATTATCAAAGAAGTGATGAATTTAGTTCCATGCATGACGATATACGATTACAGCCATTTCTATCAGTTCCACCTGATATACTGAACAAACAAGCTTCTTCCTGGAAGAAGGGTGGGTCATCATTGTCTGCTGGATCAACGGCACTATGCGTGAGTGCTGCTAAGGTATGTGCATCTCTCATAAAACTCATTAAAACCAGTGTCCATTGATTGTGTCTCCGACTCTCTAACTTGTATAATATTATATTTTTTCTAACTTTTTTTGTACAACTTTTCTCTTTTCTTTAAATAAGTCGAAATAAAACATTGTATTCTAAGATTATATGTCAACCAAATACATGCCCTTAAGCATTGTAAGCATTGCAAAAACTCAAATATCATAGAAAATCATTTGACCACATCTGATGCTTTCGGAACAGATTTATTTTCATTTGGTATATCATTAAAATGTTTCTATGTTTTGGAAAAGTATAAAAAATATATCAAATTTTATGTTTTTATTTGATTTTATGCATAGAATTATTGAATGAGTCTTTTTTGTGAAAGCAAAGTGAGAATACTATTAGAGATATAATTATTCAATTTTTTTTATTAAAAATTCTAAATTTATTATTAATTCATTCATTTTGAGAATCATTAATTATACCTAATTATGTAAATGTACTTTAGATAAATTTCATGAGTACTGGCCTTTATTTTGACAAATGATTATTTAAATATTGAAGTAATTTAACAATTAATTATTATCTATCAGGCATTCATCGGCAAAATTTGATTACCTATAAGTCTAACAAACTTTTAAAATTTTTATTTTATCAATAAATTAATTTTTACAAAATTGAGATCAAAATTTGATTTTTTTTCTTCAAAATCATATCATATAAAATGTCATGTTTCAAGTTATTTTCAAATTAAATTAACTCTCAATATAATTGAAAATTTTCAGCGCTATGAAGGCATCATTTTTTTGAGATTTGAGATTTCAATTAATTTTTTAATTTTAATTCGAATCCCTTCTGATTCGAATCATTAAATTTAGGACATATTTGAGAGATTTGTTAAAACATAAATTTTATTTTTTGTAACTTTTTAAGAAAAAGATTATAGAGAAAGCGCATAAATTAGAAAAACGACAAAAGTAATTGATTCGAAACAATGAATTTCTAATTGAATTGACTTTTTTGGAGATAAGTTTTATTGAGTTTAAAGAGCAAAATAATAACTTTAAGCACACAGTTGTAAATATAAATTAATAGATATATTTCAAAACTATGAATGACAGCTACGCGATAAATATAAGACATTTTTGATTACTTTCTGAGTACATAACTTATAAACAAATCTCTTTAACGGAGATGTAACTGAGATTAGAAGACTTTAATTAAAATTAGTGATTCAACGTGTGAACCCAACAGTAATGCATACTAACTAAGCACTTCTCAAGGATTCCATACAACCCTTTTATTAAAGGCCTCTTATTTAATGATTTTGAACATTACAATAAAATGCAAATTCGTTACTATTAATCACATTTTCTTTTAAATAAGAAGTTGAATCTGTATTTAGGCAGCAAAAGGCGTTCAATTATTTATTGTTTGGCTGTCATTCGATATCAAAAACTATAATTAAACGTTTGAATAATTATTGATAAAGTGAACTTAAAAATCAATTAATAAGTGTCTTGAAATTATCACAATGTGAACAAATTAAGTCTTTATTTCAATGGTCTGTGTCGTCTATGCGTTGATTTAAACTACGACAGTAAGGGCAATGTCCCAACTGAAGGACTTGCATCTCATATTCATCGCTGTGAAAAAACTAAAACAAAAAGAGTTATTTAGAAAATTTATTAGTTATTATTTGAAAATGAGAATACCTTAGAACATGATTGACATTTAGTTATTAAAATATCAGGCATTAAGTTTCGATAGTATTTTTTGAGAAGTGGATGCGGAGAATCAACAATAATAACATCAGATTGTTTCATTAGTTGGAGGGTTGCACGATTGACAACCACAGGTCTGAATTCTTCATTTCCTTCTTGATAAGTCATTAGATTGGTAGTAAAGGGGTCAATAGTATTATCATTACTACGATCGTTCTCTATTTCATTCTCATAGTCATTATTGTGATTATTATATTCTATGTTTATATAGTCATAATCTAACTTTAAAGTCTGATAATTTGACGATCGCTCCTCTTCCCATTTAGGAGCAGTCGGCTCTTCATAATTTGGGTCTGACTCTAAAGGAGGCTTTTGTTTGAGTAAACTCATTACCTCCTCTTCAGATATGCCCTCTTCGATCTCAAACTCAACCAAAGGCAATGTGTCTTATTTTGAAGATTAGAAAATTAAATGTTTTTTATTTATTGTAATCACTAAACAATTATATTATGAAATAAGATATAACTTAATAACTTAATAAACTTGTTTCTCACCAAATGTTGCATAAGAGTATACAAATGGTTGATTACAGTTAATGCATTGATTGCCTTTACTATTATACAGCGGATTAGTTGTAGAGCAGCGATAACACAATGAAAGTAAATCCTAGATATAAACCACAGAAAACAAGAATACGATTCAAGATTTTTTAAATAATGAAAGTTAAGTTATAGTCAAACCTCTGCATCGCTGAATGGTTTGGCTCTTATAGTCAAATCTCCCATTTCTATAGCATCTTGAAATCGAGGGGGTATTTGCATGGCATGCAATTTTTCATATACATGCCGGGCCAATTTGAAAGCACCTAAATTTCGTCCCTGTTTTGCCAATGCATACAATATCGCCCTATTTTTGTCTTTCGGTTAAAATACTTGTTTATTAATTAATCTATTACTCACACTTTTGAGACTCCTTCGGGCACTTCATCCATAACACAATGAAACAGATATCGAGCCATATTGAAAAGTGCGTCCGGAAAAAAAGATGTAAACGGCTCTTCCTATGAGGTTAGGAAAAGTATAAGAATATTTGATTTCAAATTAATATCACATGAAGAGCTATCGGTTATTCAGCATAAAGGGTTTCTGTAATAATAGACTAAAGATTATAATATTTGAACAATGAAATGCAATATTAATGAATATAACTTTTGAGTTAATATTAAGGCAGACTTTATATTCGAGATAATAATTGGGGAGAAAAATCAGCTGTTTTAGTACTGATAGACATTGCGATTTTCTTTTTGAACTGTGTCTGCAATGAGCCATTCATTCACTCCAAATACCACATGCTTTTGACTTCAGTACAACAGACCAATTAGGTTTTTGGCGTCTCATGTTTTGGGCCCCAAACGGCATAACAGAAAATTGTATTATTATTTAAACTAATAATAAGTATAATAAGTACTGATGGAAATCATTTCAGAAAATTTGAATTCTTTAAAAGGCACATAAAGTTTTATTTGTCGGTAAAATCTCGGTATTAGTGCTTAACATAAAAATGCAGCTCAAGAATAGCTTAAATAAGTTTATTTGAATTTTGTGGACTACGGACAAGTCTTTTATTTTAAGATTGCTTTTTAATTAGAAAATGTCATCATAAGAGTTAATAAGTTTGTCAAAATTCTATTTGAACTCAATAATTGACTTTTTTCCTTCAAAATCTTCTGTTTTTGTATAGAATCGAAAGTTAGCTAAACGTGAGTTATGAAACAAACAAATAAAAGCTTACAATATATCGATGAATGTTGTGATACGCATAATAAATATCTGCTTTTTTAGACAAGTCGCGGTATTTCTTTAAGAGATTATTTTGTTGCTGTAGTGGTGCGTCTTTAGCGAGATCTAAGCATTGAATTGACAATATGAAGCAGTAATAAGAGGCATCATTGAAGCGATTTTCATTAATGGCATTATTCATTAGCTGTTGTAATACAAGTAAGGCTTCTGTGATTTTTCCTGCCTTATGAAAAGCTACAAAAGAAAATTCGTCAAAAGTATAGGTGAGCGTTAAGGTAAGCGTAACTGATCTTTCTTAGAGTTAATATGTAAACGTAGGGGAAATTTTTATTTTTTGATTTGCATGGCATTAATGAATTTAGTTTTAGGCCTGAGTATAGTTCGCGAATACCTTGTTGTGCTTCTACAAAATGATCGTTTTCAGCCAACCATATCGCATATGGCACATAGACATCCTCCTTCAACTGCGGATAGTCATTTGCAAGCTTGAATGCCTTGAATTAGTTATTGTGATAAAGTTTGAAAAGATAAATGTATAACTTTGGCGCAAAACAATAATTATTCATCTAATAATTGCATACCTCTTGCCATTGGCATGATTTTATATAAATCATCGCCAAATTTTGTACATCACCTATTTTTTTATACACTTCAGCGGCGTTGAAATACTGTTTGGCTTTAATTAGATATTCAGCACACAGTGTCAATGCATTGCGATCAGCCTTATCCAGTTGGCGCACAACACTCATAAGCCTAAATTGAAATTAGTTTCAAATCACTTTCGTTCATTTTAATAGCAATTTACATATCAACCCATCCGTGTTGGCCAATAATCTCAATTGCCTTAATCGTATCGCCAGCCGCTAAATACATTTCAACTGCAGCTTTTGGCTCATTTGAGTTATGTATCCAATCGGCTCTCTTTTTAGTTAATTGTGTTTTATTTTGTGAATCACTGTTACTGTTCATATATTCCTGCGCCTGTTCGAACATTTTTAAGTCTGTATACATTGCAACCGCTTTGTTATCATTGTTGGACTGTCTATAAAGTTTAGCAGCTTCTGAAAAATATCCTCTGTATGCCATCACATCTCCCAAAAGTGATAACTCAGTTGATTTGCTTTGCGTTGTAGTCTTCAGAATATAAGACTGTATTAAATCTAAATAAAGCCAATTTTTGGTTCGAATCAATGCTTTTCTGGCGATGTCGAGATTCATATTTTCGAGAGCGCTCTGAGCCAAAATATCCCAATCGGATTCCGTCACCTTTAAACAGGCCGTCTTATAAGCTTCTCTGACAATTATATTATCATATTTTTATTATTTATCAATATATAAAATGCATAAGTATTTGTCTATTTGATTATTCATGACTCACAAAAACAGTTTTTTCTCAATATACTGATACATCGGCGCTGATTGAGACACTTCTACAGTAGTGACTGAATTATATTGTAGGCAAAATACTTTAGCACCACAAAAGCCAACAACGAATCCCTTTAGACAAAGAATTATTATTGATGTATAATAAATAATCTCAATAAAGATTTTTTATTGCTATAAGTTATGTGTCATTTAAGTCAATGGAATTTCTAACTATAGTCTAATCTGTATTTAAACGGGTAATTATTGCTTCATATAATACTCGTGATAAAAGAGTTATATTAGTAGTTGTTTCAATGTTTTATAATGTTTCAAAAGTTAAT
>JAQGAM010000638.1:0-11737 GCA_034697665.1 Nanhermannia comitalis
GGCACCCGCCTGGGGTTCGAACTCAGACCCTTCGATCCGAGAGCGAAGCCATAGCGAGTCGCGCCACTCCCGCCCCTAAAATGTAAGTAAATGGGATGAAATTATTTAAAATCATTCGGACCCGAATATGATTTGGAATACAGTGTAAATTCATGAGATTTGAATCGGATAATTACAGAATAATATTTGCAAAAGAAATGAAAAGTTTTAATTTCAGATATCAAACGGTACAAAATGAAATAGCACTAAAGGCTTATAATTGTCTATTTTAATAAATAAGAGTAATTTTAACATAATTTAGCAATATTTGAATATTCAAACCAAAATTTTAGCAAATATCATATCTAAAAATAGTACATTTCAAAATTTTTTGCAAGTTATTTAATTTTCAATATGTGATGAAACAGATACACAAAATTGTCAAAAGGATGAGATAAAAATAATAAAAATCAATGAAAGTGGCATCATAGCATGGGTGGGGTAGAGATGATTTATATTTCAATTTAGTTGAGATGGAAGTGGGATTAAAACTTTGAATGTTTTCCATCACTACTTTTGCCATTCTATTGATTTTATAGCTTATGCTTTGAATGAGTGACTGAATGTATAACTCTAAAAATGCTCAATACTCAAGAATATCGATTCTCAGAAATAACACAAATTTATCTTTTCACAGAAACATAATATTTTATTGCATAATAATTATATATTTAATTGCATTATATTATTGATAATTACGCATAAACATGATATTTGTTATTCTTTTCACACATAGCTTAAGATTTTTATTTTTAAATTTAGAGCTAAGTGAAGCTCAAAATAAATTCAAGATAAGTATAATTTTATGAATACAACTAATGATCAAAATCATTAAAATAATTAATTTTATACCAAATAATTATAGATTTTTATTACTTTTAACTGCTATTTACTGAAGCGATCATTAAAAATATGATAAAGAAGAGAATTAACGAATCATTAAATGGAAAAATAAGTTTCGAAACTGTATAAAATCGCAAAAATTGACTCAATTTGCCTAAAAATCTAAGATTATAAGTAATGTCGAGTTTAACTTAAACATTACTGTAAAATGAATTTCTGTAGCAATGCTTCAAAGGAAACGAGAAAACGAGAAAATAAAGAAATGACAAATCCTGTTCATAACTCATAGATTTCTTGAAGGAAACAAAATTTGGCACAAAAAACACTGCCTTTAAATTTGCCAAACAATACATTGGAATATAAGTAAAAATATTTTAAAGCATTTTTAAATCCAAACAATGCAAATTTCAACCTTTCAAATAATTCAAAACACAAAAAATGCATTTTGAGTTATGTGAACCATCAAAAGCCATGATTTCAAGAAATAATTCAATATGGTATTGGGTAAAATTCTTGCGCACGGCTTTCATAATTTATTAGTGTTTATTGATTATCGTAAGTTCAAAAGTATATATAATTCACACTCGAATTCCAATTCATTCATATATATAAAGAATAAAAGAATAAGATATAGACAAAAAATATGAAGGACCTAAAAAATTATGTGAAAAATGAAATCATAATGTTCTTTGGGAACATCATAGAGAGCTATAAATCTACTCATGACATCAGCTAAAATAAATTTATAAGTATTCTTGGTTTTAATGGTTTAGTCTTTGGAATGCAGTAATATTCTGGAAATTATGAATGGATTTTCACTTTAATTAAAGGCAATATCAGAGATGTGAAAATTATATTCTTCAACAATATATGATTTGATAATCATTTTATAAATTTTATCTGAAAAAGTTTAATTAGAAAGTGAGTTTAGTTTAATAGAGTGGTCATTATTTATAGAAACACGACTTTAATATCGACATCGAATTTAAGATAAAAATACATTTTTTGTGATATTTATTTCAACGTTAGGTTAAATAATTCTGTTTTAGAAATAGCTGGAAATTAAAAATGTTGCAAATTTTCAATTAATATTTCAAACTCTTGCACAACCACCAGAACTCAGTTTTACGGGTTTTCCTATGGAGACACTTAAAAGCATTACAGATATATAATTGAATTCAATAAAATAAAAGCAAACATGTATTTGCTTTAAAATATTTTTTATAGTTTCTCTTTTAAGTTATTTTAAAAAATGGTTATTATTTATATGTTAAAAAAATTATATGTTATTTTTCTATTTAATATACAGTACAATACATTGGTATTCGTGTACAGTACAGTACCCTTGCTACTTGCTATTTATAATAGTTAAATAGGTAAGATCTTTGTTTGTAATTAATAACACTTTGATTATAGATTTCATATTTTCATATGTCTGTAAACTTTTTAAATTGGAAACTCTGTAATAAAGTATTTTAATAAAGTTTAAGTAAAATGAATTTTCTTGTGGATAGTATTGTAAAATCCAATTTTAATGTAGTGCTAATTTAAAATTTATAAGTTAGTAATATTTAATTTGTAATTTTTAAATACATTCATGTCATGCATTTGATACGATTAAAACTCATAATTAAACTAAATTAAAGTACAGTACCAGAAGAGCTATCATAAAATTCATGAATTTAATTCAAAATGTAGAGTAATTTTAAAATCTATTGGATTCATAAACTAACATAAAATTTAAATTAGAATAAGAAAAATTAGTAAAACTTGAATTAATTCTAAATATTTGTATATTTGAAATGCAGTATATTTTGTAACTTGACTTAAAATAATTCAAAGTTAAAAGCATTATATTTTGTAACACATGTGCTGTACTATTTATATTTCATTTCTATTCACTAACATATATTTTAAGCTTAATTGAATCTCAAGCGAATACAATTAGCAGTAATAAGAGAGAAATTATTCGTAATCATTGTTGAAATGTTATAAATCAATTCTGCATTCAGTGATTTGCATTTCAAGTGTTTTAAAATAACTATACATTGATATAGAATACGATTTTCAAATGAATTAAAACAATAATTAAATCTAACGTTTGATTTGAACTTTTGAGAATCGATAGACAGATGTTTTGCATTTCTCTTAAGGCATAAATGATTACATGGCTTAGAGTTGAATTTAAATTATAGATATAAAACTCGAAACTTCAAACTAACTTATATTTGCGATACTCATAAAGAACTTAATTTTCTTCTTCTCAAAGGTTCGCAATAAAAAACATACTCTTTTTCAAAAGTATGAAATGACTAAACATTTTCCTCACTTGAGATGCATTTAAGATTCAATTCTATTCAAGTTTTTTCAAAAGGTTACCGAAGTTTTGACACAATGGATAAAGACTTAAAATAAAGTGTGATATTACACAAAATATCGAATTTCATATGAAAATAAAATGAAATTTTTGAAACAAAACATATTAACAGATTAAATGCATAACATTTGAGTCCTATTTTCAATATGTTGAACCACTCAATGTCTAGTTATTTTGATGTGAGTCTATCTTAACCTTTAACATATTTTTTTAGTCCATGACTTTATACAATCATATATTTTGATTTGTTCTTAAAAAGTAAAACTTTAAAATAAATACCTTAACTGTATTTCAAGTAAATCTCTTGCCAAGAATGTGGTCATTTAGTGCACATATAGTTACGTTAATAGCCATATATTTCATGGTATTTCCTGTCGTTTTCAACATAGGCTCGATTAGAAATACCATTTTTGAATTCATGAAAACAAGTTAGACCTCAATTATGTGAACGAATGGTACAGAACTTAGAAAAGCGAATGTTTAGTATTAACATATTCTAGAAATAGTTTAATCAGAGTATTAGTATTCAAGAGTCATATTTTAATCGTTAAATTAAAAGTCTCTTTAGAGTCAGCCTTTTGTTATCAAATTCTTGAATTTGGCAAAGATAAGGATGTGTTTCATAGTTTATAAGTTCATTTAAACAACAATGCCATCAAAATCATGATATTTTATTCATTCTTATAGGTATTGTATTTTTATTTTAAAATCAATAATTTGTTCAAAAATCAATAGTAATGTGTGAAAAATATTTGTTCATATAAATAGATCAGAGAAATGAAAACTTTTCATTCTAATAGAAAAATTCAGTTTACAATTCGATAAACTCTCGAAAATGTAAATACTTTTACATTCAGACCACAAAAATTTATGAAATATTTTGGTCATAATTTTTTACTGTATATATACTGCATCACAGCATTGAATAGTTGCCAATATTGAGGTCAAACTCTTTCATTAAGCAAATTATTTGTTTTTTAGAAAAAGAGTTATTTTTGCACAAAATATAATGGATTTTATCTTAAAAAGCATTTACCGAAAATTCTCATTAATTTTTAATATAAATTAAAGCTTAAACTTATTTAAATAAAATATAATTTATAATTATAATCATTTAAACCTTAGTTTTGTCGCTTAACTTAATTAATTTGAAAGTTGGATGAAATAATACGAAGTTTAAAAAATTTATGAGAAAATGCATTTTATACTCGATTTGAACAAATTTATTGAATTCTGAAAAAAGTTCTAAAATATTAAATTTAGTTTCAAAATAAGGCGGAATCATGAATAAGGCACGAGTTCTCTCTAGTTATGTTTCATAAAAAAAACTTTATGACTAGAGCCGAGATTATTTTATTAGTTAGAAATACAAAAAATTTAGAGTTTTTTCGGAACCGGAATTTTGTTGTTCTGAATGAAATATGAAGTTTCTATTCGGAATTCAAAGCTATACTCATGAAAACAGGCCATTGTCTGTTATTAGGCAAAAGATAACATTTTGAACTTTGATTGATTTGAAGTGTTGGAGTAAAACTGCGACAGCAAAGGGAAGGAACAGCAAATTGACAAAAAGCCATATCTTAAACTTATTTTTCACAAAGAAAAATTTGAATAACGAATGCATTTCTTGCAAATATAATAATCATTTTTCAAAACTTAAGCCAACTATGAATAAAATTGATTAAAAACAACAGTGATCACCAATTCTTGAGCGTTTGGACCACAGTGACCAGCGAGAGAGCCAAATATATATATATATACGGCATAAATATTATTGTTATAAAGTGCGTATTTTTTACCCAATAACAATTTTAATTAAATGGGTGTCATTTATCAATTCTATATACAGATAAAACTACTGCTACAGATTAATTGTGAAAAGTATAGCGAAAAATAAATTATTTTACTTTTCATTTCATCAAAATTTTGGACCACCCGAACACTGACAGCTCAAATAAATAAACAAATTTTGTGATGAGGCTCGGCGGTCGAGCGCCGCGAGCGTGTTCATCACTGTTTATAAATGGTTAGAAGCCAGGCTTTAAAATTTGATTATATATATATATATATATATATATATATTACATAAATTATTTATAGTTAAGTAAATTAAGCCGTTAATCTCTAATTGAGAGGTGAATTCACAATTTTATCAAAATTTTAATTTTTCTTTATTATAAAGCTATACTTCGAGTATGAGTATGGCGAACTTATGTACAAATAACCCAAAGCTTGAGACTGAGCCCAGCTCAAGAACCTCAGATCCGGAGTCTGATCTTCAGGCTTAAAAATGATTCTCGAGCATAGTCTGGAGCATAGCCTCAGGCTAGCCCATACTCTTGATTAGTCTCAGGTAACAAAATGCCCTTATATTTCACAAATAATATATTTTTGCAACAAAGAAAGCAAAATTTTGAACATTATTTTTCTCTTTTGACAGAATTTTATACACTTGAAATGCTTGCGCATAAATAACTTAAATGACAGAACGGAAAAATTGCTTTAGGCTTTCACTGGAACACAACTTTGATTTCAAATCTGAGAATAATTTTTAATCTAAAGAATAAAATAGTTTTCTTAGAGGCTGAGAATGGATTAAAAATGTTAGCGATTGTGTTCATATGAGTATAACTTAGAGGTAAAAATTAACGAAAAAATATATGTGAGAGTAAGGTTAGAGAAGATCAGACTAAAAGCCAAATTCTGAAACTCCAGGGGTTAGCTTTCAAAAAATCGCGACAAATCCACAAAATCATAAGGAGAAGTAAACTCACAGAATTCAATTTTTAAATATTATGAAAATCTTATAAATATGAAACATTTTATTAGTATAATCATTATTATTAGTTTGTCTTTCATTTTCAATTAGTTTTTGAGTCAAATTTAGATAAAAGAAATTGACTTAAGTTGTGAGACATTATTAGTGATGACTTATTACAAATATTTATAAAAATTAACATGCAACTTTTTTGTCTCAATTTCCTGTTATTCGCTTATTAATTTTTAAAAATTTAATGTCGTTTAAAATCTTTAGTGGAGACTTACTATTGGAAAGGTCTGAAGGGGTCAGAACTCTAGGTGTGCCGTCTTTGACATACACTGCTGAATATAACAAGAGAGTAACAGAGAATATAACGTTAGAAGAAAAGTAGGAGAAGTGATAAAATCTTAAGAAAAATTTCACGACAAAAGTTTGTTTTTTATTGACAATGAATTGAAATTTTGAAATTCACTTTGTATTGAATAAAACTCGACAGAAAAGAAGTGTAAACTATTTATTGTTAACAAGAATGCTAAATGAGGTTAACCAACAACAACATTAAATTTAAAATTCATTAATTCTTCAAATCTGGCTATCATTACAAAACATTTGTTATCATTTACAGAAAAGAATCAAAAATTATTTCCATTACAATTGTGAAAGTTTTATCTAAACAAAGCCTAATGTTATATCATTTTTAATAAAAAGCAAAATTTCTGGTTTAAAGAGTAAAGAGGACAGAGGACAGAAACAATGCTCACTTTCTTTAATGTGATCTAAAAAGAAATAGAAGTTTTGATGTTAAGGCCCGGAAACAAGTGAATTGTGTGTCCTAAAGGATGTGTTCATTAAATGAACTTTTTCTGAATTCATCGAAACTTGAATCCTATTCACTTTTCATTCCGTTTCATGCCTGATAGCTTTGCTTTAATGATCACTTTTCATTGCTATTAGACTTTGACGAACATATTTAGTTTTAATATTTATCATTTTGATTATAGATAAGATATTTTCATTAAAAAGTATCTAAAAATGAAAATTCTGATTGAATTTAATAGGAAAAAGTTGTGAGAGTAAGTATAAAATTTGTAATAAATGGTTGCACTGAACGTAAAATTATTAAAATGTGTCCTCTTTTGACATAAGGACATTATAGTAAAGTCAACAAGAATTTAATATATTTAAAGAAATTGAGAATATATTAGATTGAAGACAAAATCATTTTCTGCAAAAACATTATTAAATTTATAGCACTAGTAATACTAGTAATAAAAGAATTGATTCAAAGCTTACCGTTTAATCTTTATTAGATGTGAATCAGAATGTGATGCTTATTAAAATCAATAATTGGTGTCAGAATATAATATATAAGTGTTGACAGACAGGGATTTTCTAAACCAGCGATAAAATAACAGAATATTAGATGAAGGGAAAAGACCTAACACTTAAACTTTTTATGTTTAAGTTTTAAGGGAAGAAATTAGTTAAAGCATCAGAAATAGCATAATAGAGTAGATGTTGAGTGAAGTGAAATAAAACGGTGTGATTCGGCCAATTATTTGCACCATTATATGATAGTGAAGCTTATCAAACATTAAACTAAAGTTCATGTTGTTTAATGTGGCAAAACTTGGTCTCAAACTCAAACTCTAGCCTCACTGTTATTGAAGACAATCCCATAGAGTGTGAGACACACTCTTATACAATTCGATCGACTATCATCATCATCACTGAAATATGGCTCATGCGCTTCTTCTGCATCTTCGCCAAAGATGTTCGATCGATCGTTTGAGACCAAATGTCGAATACGAAAAACTGCTATCTTTTCTTTTTCCATAATTACCTTTTAGGGACTTGTAGAGACTCCTATTGATTGCTTCTGTCAGCTATTTATTTGCAGATTTGCTCCTCACAAAGTCTGCCTATTTGTTAGCCTTATATTAAGCTCTATTTCACTCTAAAATTTATTATATTCTTGAATTTGGTAAAGAAAAGCCAACGATATTCTCGAAATTATGAGACAGAATACACTTTACAATAAGCACTTTCTATGGATTAGTAAATAATATAAATAGTGTCTTACTCTTTATTTACTTTAAGTATTTGGTTTCAATTTGTTATCGGTTGGGAGACTGGAAGACAGTACTTCTTTCTTTGTTCTTAAAAAGTAGAATATTGTGCAAACAATTTTTTTTTTGGTATTTGTTTAGATTACTATATATACAACTATAAGATATAAACAGAATATATAGTGTGTTCAGTTTTATTTGAGTCAATTTTTATACAGTACTCAGCAGTTGTTGTCTTAATCAATTATGTGATACTTTTATTATATTCTGTCTATTCTATTGGTGTTATATTGATATATACTTTAATAAACAATAATAGAATTGAATAAATTTTACACTAAATTTGAAATACAATATACAACAGAGCTTTAAATTGAACTGTTTTAAAGCCCCTTTAAATACTAACTGAACTGTATGCACAATAACTACTTATATAGCATATGATAGTCTACTACAAGTAATTAATTGGATTTTCAAAATAAAAATTCTGGTTATTTTATAATAATAAAACATTTAAATGGCAATACATTGCAGTCATTTTTATTTGTTAACATCAATAATAAGGTGAAAAAGTTATATTGCTTTAGAGTCTTGTAAGGAAGTAATATTAGAGGCTTTAATCTATTCTGTGATTACAAAAGCCAAAAATTTTTAATGCTGTAAAAATTTTTTTATTAATTGGTTAAATATTCAATGAATCAAGAATTTAGTAGAATTAAGCTTAGTGTAAAACAGATGACATGTTTCTTAGTTTTTCTTATTTTTTATAAGGAATGATGAGAGCAGTGAAATACAAATTATCATTATTTCAGAGCAAAAGTTTTATCTATGGAGTTGGTGTTCGCGTTTACAGACTCTATGGCTCTGATGTTATCGATTATCGCATTAATAATTTTCATGCGTATCACACAAGTTGAATAAGTCTCGTATGATCGATGACTTGAAGCATTTTTTTAAGTTCCAGTAGTAGCGTATCCGCTCATATGATAAAGAATGAAATAACAGAAAAGTAGACAAAAATAAAAGTTCGTAAATACCGAGTGTAAGTAAAAAAGTTTAGAAACTTTAAATATTTTGTTTATCAAATTGTGAGCCATCAAAAATATCAAAAATAAGTCAAAGTTATTGGATCTGAAAATTTTGAGAAGAATGCTTCAAAGTATGGTTTCGATCAATTTTCAATATAAAATCATCACAATATGCAGAACTGTAAAGAACATAAAGAATTTATAATAAACTTACATATTTATACAGTACTAATAAGTTAGTCGTGATCTGATCTGATCTGATCGCAAACTTTTGAAAAATAATTTTGTTTATACTGAAAATGCATTGAAAAGATTGTGAATAACCTCTAATAAATTGTTTTTTATATGTGAGGCATTAATTCAAAGCAAATAAAATAAATTTGATGCCAAATTCCTAAATAACTTTGCTTTGACTTCAAAGTCGGTTAACCAGTGTGTAAGTCTGGCTGAACGTGAAACACAAGTTAGTGTTAAAAATGAATTTATTGATCGTTTTTCTTAAGGTCTAATAAAACTTTGTTTTAGATTATATTAAATTTAGGAGACGTCACATTTGGCAATAGTTTAGTGTTAGCAGAAACAGAGTTGAGTGGTTGACGAAACCCATTTTGTCGTATTTCAATTGCATTCTGACCTTAAATAGCACACAAACAAAATATGACAAAATAAATGATTTGTTCGTTTATAGCAGACGTACTCCTAATGAGATTGTAAGTGTCGGATGTGATCTGCAAACAATATTAATCTTGCATTCCTGTCAAATGCGTGTTAGTTATCCTCCAATACAGTATATGTGATTATGAGTCAATCATCAGTACAAACATTAATTCATTCTATTCCTATATTTTCAATGAATAAAAATTGTTTCAAATTTTATTATAGAAGCGTTTTTATACTTTTAGGTTTTTTGCTTTTAGTTATAGCACTCAAGAGAGTGCTTCCGACTAATTGATTGGCCGAATAATGCTCTAAAGAAAGGTCTGTTAGAGTAGTAGTTCTTTTTACTTATGTAGAAGTTCTCACTTCAATTCGTTGCGATAAGTTATAGTTAGTGCCAGTATTAGGACTCAACCAATTATTGCGCTCATGTCTTAGCAAAACAATAATTATTTATTGATAGCAAATAAAGAATGCTCTGGCGTTCACTTGTTTGCAAAAAGAAAAGTATTTTCTAAGAGAAATTGATTTACCCGTAAAATGCTTCAAATTAAATGATAATAATTTAATGAAATGTTCTTATCTCGGAATAACTTTATGTTCATAACCACCTAAATCTGAGGCTTGAATTACATGTATTCCAAGTGAGTAAACAATTTGCAAAAGCAGTTCAGAAGGATTTTGATTTTTAAGTGACTCTTTCTTACATATAATGATAATTGAATACATTTTTACAAATCTGTAAGTATTTACACAAAATTTTGTGTAAGAATACATTATTTCTTAAGTCAAAACTGTTTAATCTGTGGAATCGATGTCTGTGTGCAGCCTAACTACTAAACAAACTATTGTTAACACAAAGAATGCATCTATTTGTCCAAAAATTGATTGCTTTTTAGAGGCTCTTTATATCTTTAAACACGATTTGTTTGTTGATTACTATTCTAACGAGTAAGATATGGCACGAATTTATATAATCAACTTCTATACTAAAGGTCTTATAAGTTAATACTTTAGTTGAATACACATTCAGATAAATGAGAACTAAGAATAATCCTCACCAGAGCTAAGGATAACAACATTATTACTTGGGCTTAAAAGTGCCTGAATATCACAATACTCAGTCTTCAATGGACTCAAGTTCAATATTAAGGGAATTGGGATCAGCTATTCTTACATTTTTGCAGATCTATGCGAGTCATTGTCCACAAAAAGTGCATCAGTACTCTTATTATGACAACGGATACCACCATTCATGAACTGTCTCTAGAGCACAAAGGCTTCGACAGTAAAAGTATGACCATTAAAGAAATTCATTTACGAACTCAATGAGTCGAATAAGATATTCTTTGATTATACTAAAGAATGACTTCAGCTGACAAACAATCCTATTCTTATATCAAACTTTAAAGCGCATGATTTCATTTCCGCGCAGAATATATTCGATCTGAAAAATAGTTGAAACTTTTTGTACTTTAATTCACACTAATTTTTTTACATTCTTATAGATTTCAAGCATTATAGTGAAAAATCTGTATTGATGTGTATTTGGAATCAATCAATCAATCATTTTTATTTAGAGGACGTACACAAAGCTATTCTCGATTATATAAATGTAAAAATTATATGATGTTTGAACTTAATGTAAAAAAATGAATACTATTCAAAAAGTTTAAGCAGTATGTAATTCAATCTTTGAGTGCAAGACTAGCCTTTCGCTCAAATCAGAAATAGTAAATAGTGTTAACTGAAAACTGATTTGTTTAAGTTTAGTCACAATAATTTTGACACTTTTGAACTTATATCTCATACACAAATATATGACCGAATATTTTGAACGATTACAAGTCATAATCTTTAAAGTAATGATTAAGGGATTTTTTTGAACTAAAATGAGATTTACATTTAGATTACAATAAAAGGTTTTTCTTAATCAAAACTGAAATATTAATACTCCTTCTCA
>JAQGAM010000639.1:0-11729 GCA_034697665.1 Nanhermannia comitalis
CCAAATTTGCTGCCCTGTGCAGAATCACTTCAATACTATCCTACAACTGAAAGTCGATTCAGAGAAGCTCCAGTTGAAGTACAACAAAGAGAAGTAACAATTTATTGCAAAAATTAATTTTTAAATTTTAAATTTAAATTTTAAATTTAAATTTCTAACTAAATATCATATTATAATAGAATGTCGAACAAATTCCTGTCTCAGTAATTGCCGAACAGAGGACTGAAGTAAGTAATAATGAATTCAAATTTTGTTAACCAATAAAAACTTTTTCGTACAAAAACTTTTTAAAACAACAAATTGATTATTGATTTGATAGAATTTACCGATAGAAGGCCAAAGACAAGAAGTACTGCAATCACCTATTTCTCTTCCGGCTGTTAAGGGCTTCTCAAGTGTTTTTCGTACACAAACAATAGTTAATAGAGAGTTTCCAACAAAGAACATTGGAAGAAGTGAATCAGTACAGGTTTTGCCTCAAAGTAATTTACCACAAATTGGTTCACTCCAAACAAATGTACCTGTGGTTAGACGTTTTTCTTTAGTGCCAACTCTTTCTCAATCAGTTGGACAACAATCAGTTCAACCAATAGTACCAGTTGTAGCAGTTGGCAGACGTTTTTCCTCTGTACAAACTCTTCCTCAACCTCTTCAGCAGCAATCAGTATCTCTTGTCAGAAATACTCCTTTAGAACAAACTCTTGAACAACAATCAGTACCTCTTGTAAGAAGTGCTCCTTTAGTACAAAATCTTCCTCAACCTCTTGAACAGCAATCATTACCTCTTGTGAGAAATGCGCCTTTAGTATCAGCTCTCCCACAATCTTTTGAACAGCTATCAGTACCTCTTGTAAGAAATGTACCATTAGTATCAACAGTTCCCCAATTTGTTGAGCAACAATCAATCCCTTTTGGAAGAATTGAACAGTTAGAGTCAACTCTTCCCCGATCTGTTGAGCAACAATCAGTACAACAAACAGTACCATTTGTTAGACAATTTTCAGCGCCAATTTCTTCACAATCAGTTAAACAACGATCAGTTCAACCGGTTGTGCCCTTAACAAGTGGTCAAATAGTACAGCCACTTGTGTCCCAACCTATAGTTCGCTCTTTTTTGCCCAATGAATACAATCAATTTTTTTAAATTTAAATATATATTTAGAACTTTCGGACCAACATTTACATAAACTTTTTTTTATAAAAAATACAACTGTTTAAGACATGAAAATCAATTATAATTTATGAAAATATATAAAGTTTGATTAAATTATAATTTATGAACAAATTCATAACCAGTTAAGTGTTTCTGTAAAACTAAGGCCATGCTTAGGGCCAAGTTTCTTAACTAATCAAACTTTAAATAACATAATAACCTGAAATGATTATCACATTAATAATCAATAACTAGTGTTTATCCAAAAAAACTGTTAAAGTGTTAAATACTTCTCAACTTATTAATTATTTCCTAAATAATGTTCAATAAAAAAATAAATCAAAATTTTGTGAAACGTCCTGTGACATAATTCTGTTTCTGGTGCTTAAACTTTCTTTTTAATGAAAAAATAAAATAAAATACATTTTAACAATTGATTAATTTTTATTTTGTAACGAATCATTAGGATTATTAGCAAAATGTTTTTTTCTTTGATGTTGAAGTAAACTCGTCTTCCAAACGGACACGAAATCACATCCCGGAAAATCGCATTTATGCTTCTTATCTCCAGTGTGTTTATACATATGCCGCCGGAGATCACGCAGAAAATGTGGAGTATATCCACAATCAGGCCACGGACACCGATACCGACCAACGCCACTGTATCTGGTTCTCTTGTATTCTTCTGGTCTGATTGAAGTGCTTTTGAGAGTATCTGATTGACTATTAGTAATAGTCTTCTGATGATTCAATTTATCAAATGATGATTGAAATGAAATCGGTTTCTGATTCATCTTATAATTGTTTGCTTTATTGCAAACTAAGTTAACTGCTTGTGCCTTCTCTAACATCATAACATCATTTGACTGATCGCTTTTATCTTCTTCAACATCTACTTCGATGTCTTCTGTCTTTGAGATGCGATGCTTTTTCAAATGAGTTTCGAGATCTTCTTTGCTGAGAAGTCTTGTACTGCAGAACTCGCAATGATATATAGATTTTCTGATATGATTTCTCCTGTGATGCATCAAAATCTCTTCGTTGACAAAGACTTGGTTACAATCAGGCCAATCACAGACTAGCTTTGAGTCGTTTTTGGAATCATAGACCACTAGTGGCGGCGATGCATCAAACCTGGACTCAGTGTCAGAAGGACTCAGTGTTATATATCTTATAACCGTTTCATCACTTATTACTGGGGTTTCCTTAGGATTAAAATTGAAACTTTTAACAGGCTTTTCAACTGTGAGGTCCGAATCGTTTGACACATGACTTGAGCTGAATCTACTGTCCGAGCCGTCGAGTGCATCGTATTTATTATAATATTTTGCGCCATTCATAGGATTCATTGACATTCCGATGTCTGGTTCGGATTCAACGGGCGATTCTTCGGCCGACGAAACAGTATTAGAACTTCTTGAGGACAAACCGATAGAGTTTTCATCATCGATAGAATTGTTAAAATCTCTCTTAGACTTCATAACCAGCTTATCATATTGTTCTTGCCACACACGCAGCTCTATATCTGCTTCTTGTGCTACTCTTCTTAGAGGTCCGTTGAGGTGTTCATTACAACGACAGGACTTATTTCGGTCGACGCATTGCATGGCATTAAACCCTTTATTACTACTTCTTCTGATGTTCTCAAGTATGCAATTGAATCTCGAGAAAGTAGTCAATTCTGACTTCAATTTCTCATTTTCAATCTCTAAGTTTGTTAAATAAAGTTGAAGTTCTCTCAATGGGAGGAACAGGTATTTTGAACTCATTGTATTCATGGTTTAGTTTAATTTAATCTTCTTATTAAAGTTTGTATAACTTTCACTTTGAATCGATTATTAATTAAAAGTTGCTTTACTTTCAAGCTTTAATGCACTGTAGGTCAGTGTCTGTAATTAAAAATAGATAATATATAAACCAAAAGCCTATTGATTTGAAATAGGTGTTAAGGTTTTTATGAAATTTAGCATTTTATAGATTAAGTTTATGCTTCCCTGACAAGTGTTATTGTATAGAAAGCATTCTTCAAATAGTTCACAGTTTTAAAATGAAAAATTATAAGCAAAGAAATTGGATTCGATTCAAAAGATGACTTTGGCATAAATGATGCTCTTTTATAACAGAGTTTTAATTTGTTAGCATTAATTGAATAGGTTTTATTTAGAAAAATATGTTTATTTAGTATTTTGGGTAGGAATTTGAATTTTTTGAAATTCTAGTTCAATGATTAAGTTATTTAACAAAACTTGTAAAGCATACTCAAAATGCATTAATTAAGGATAGAGTTATAGAGTTATAGTAAAACTTTAAACCTTACCTTAAAATAATAGATTAGAAAACGAGTCCTTATTTCTAATACTGTAGGGCTATGTTTACTTATCTCAGACGCGACATATTCGTATTGGATATGTATTCTCACTTATAATTACTCGTTTTAATTCATATACTGTTTAATTTTTTAATTTCAACTGAATTAAGAAACTTTTTAATTCTAACAAATCAGCGAAAACAATATCAGTTCGCAATAGAGATATACAGAAAGTATTGTGCATAAAAAGTTTCATACAGTAACATGAGGAAATACCAAGGTAACAAGTTTATTACACCTTGCCTTTACCCATTCGAGGTGGCGGACGCTTTTTTGAATAATTTTATTGTTTGTGCGCACAATTGTTTAAAGCGTTTATTTTGCAAATAAATTGAATTTAAATTATTTGAGAATTAGTTAAATTAACAATTAATTAAGGAATCGGTCAGTTAACAGTTATGGCTAAGCCACTTGTGTACTTCACATCATCGTTACGCAATGAGTGAGACAAGGACGATATGAGAAGGGATCTGCCCACTACACGTTTCTGCATTTTGCGCACTAATACATTCTTTATAAAGCCTCTTATTTAATATATATAACTCGTGTACTGTGTTTATCTCCACTGAAAATAAAATGTTTAGTATTTTATCCAAGCATACAGTCACTGTATTACAGCCTTATAATACAAATCTCATACAAATAGGTTTACTCTCAGGAAATTATTTACGAAACTCTATTAATTTAATTTTTTAATATTTTTAATTCTTACAATTTTTTTATAAAAACATATTTTTTAAATTACATTAAGTACAGCACAATACAGTTCAATAAAGTACAGTGTAGTATAAAAATAACACTGAAATCGAATTATCTGTAAATCCTGATCGAAAAAGTATTGCCTCATCAGTGCTTTTAAAATAAGAAAACTTCATGCTATAGCTTTTTAATTCCTTATAAGAATTCAATACAGTATAATAATTTACGTAATTCAAGTGAAACAAATTGCTTTTAATTAATTATTATTGAAATTATAAATTATTTATAAAGCTTTAAATATTGGCTTTTGTATAATATTTGAATCAAACAGGAATTAAAAAGTCTGGAATATGTCTAATTCTCAGGCTGAAAGTTTGAAATGATAAATATACTGAGCAGTTCCGATAAAATAAAATAATGGAAGTCATAAATTATAGACAATATTACCTTCTGTCTATTTTTTAAAAAATTCATTGATGCTCAAGTGGTCTCATTCGTTAGAAAAATAGATAAAAAAGTTATGAAACAAGACAGATTTGATTTAAATCCGTATTACAGTCAAAAACAACTTTCTATGATATTTTTAATCTACCTCATTTATAAAGAGTCATTATTATTTTTATTAAATTAATTTTTATCATTAAATGTTTTCTAACTTTCATTCTAAATTGCATTTAGATAATTGGTCTTAATTTTTATTTTATTTAATTTTAGTTTATAAAAATAATAAAAACTTTTCTATTAATAATGCATTTCGTTATTAAAAATGTTTCATTATTTTATCAGAAATACACTTAAACAAAACTTAATCGGATTAAAGAACATTTAGTAACAAACTTTTTTTAATCAAAAAAATTTTGGTCATATCTTTTATTGATATAATGCTATAAGTTTATGATTAATTAGTATCTCTGCCTTAATGCCATTTAATTGATTAAGTCTATCATTCAAACAAATTTATGTTAACTACAAAAATACTTTAGATTGAAGTAAAAATAAAATTTTATTTAAATATTTTTTGCGAATGTTTACAAAATTTATTTTGTAAAAAAATGCATTAAAAACCAGTTCACAGTTTACTGAAACTCCTCTGAAACTTACATAATTGGTAGCAAAAAATTGTTTTTCTCTAAACTGAAAAATTGAAGAATCACTTTAAAAAACTAAACTTTTTTGACTTACATTTATATTTTATCTGTAGATTATTTTACTCAACATTTCTCAAAACTTACCTTAAATTCACCTGAAATTCATGAAAATTAATTGAGTGAACATTAATTTTATTTGAATGAATTGTTTTAATGTAAAGTAACATCCCTTAGTTTGAAATTAATTAATATATTAAGTCAAAAGGTGTTAGAGCTTTGCCTGTGAAAAACAGAAACAAAATACAGTGCATTCTTAAAATAGTTGATAATTAATGAGATATTAAATTCACGTTTTGTTAAAATGCTAGCCTTTTGCAAACTTTATCAATTTTAATAACTTAATCAATCATTTTCAAGCAATTTTTTAGTGTTTAAAAATAATTTTCAGAAATTTTAAGTCAATGATTCTTCAAGAAACAGTTTTTGAACCTATGATTAGCTCGATTTTAGCTAAACTTTGTGAATAAGTGGTCACGAAATTTTGTGATCCATTAAATCAATATTCCTTTAAGTACTGATTGAAATAAAATAGACTATCCTTTGAAAATATCTCTCTATCTCTTTGAAAAAAGGAATTTTGAATTGATCTTAGAATAGAAACTACTTTTTGTGAGCTCGATAGTTTTTAGTTTCTTAATAGCTTAGGTTGAATGAGTTAGTGCGTCACTATGAGAAACAGGTAAGAGAGAAAAAAATATAAACTTTATATAAAATTATATTTATTTTGTAACTTTTACAGATCTAAAATACTCTAAAAGAGCTCAAATGACCTCTAAATTTTTCTCAAGCAAAAAATTTCCCGAAAACATTATATTCTCGTTAAAAAAATTCATAATTTGTGAAAATTTATTCTTAAGAGTCATAAAATTAGTTTCAATTAAAATCTATTATTGGATTAGTGTGAGAATAGAAGTTCAATATTTCATCTGTTTAATAGTTTAGTTTTTAATCTTAATTTCATTTACTTATACATATATATTGCAAATGTTTTTAATTGTGCAACAATTTTATCTTTGAGTTTAAATTTAATTGATTAAGTATATAACTCTGGAGTATATTTTCCTTTAAATTTTATGTACATTTTTTGTAAGTACATCTTTCATTCTGTTATCACTACGGTTTCCAAATCCATGAGAGTCAAAATCTGTGCATTTTAGATAAAATTGAGTTTTTACTCTTTAAAATTGAAATACATATAGTTTTTTAATTATATACATATTTATTGATATTTACATTTTTACATATTTTCATATATTTTTACAAATTTTTAATCAAATTTTCATTTATTTCTTATGTACAGAAGAAGGTCTGATTTATGGCATGTACTGAAACCCTGAAATCTGTCCGATACAGACCTCTCAGACCTGAGACCTCTGATATAGAAAATTTTCACAGATATCGACCGATTCCGACCCAAATAACATCGCTCTATTTTTAAATAATTAATTTGTGATAAGATAATTAATTATCACTTAATATAACATTTAAGGAATCGGGAAAATACTGAAACGCCTTTCTTTGAAATACTGCAAATTATCAAAGCTTTGATTGTCAGCGTCAACTTCATCATCATTAAATTGATTTCCAATTTCCGATTTAGTCTCATCGGCAAAAGATATAGTATAGACAATGCCGTTTGCATTAAAAGATTCTTTGATATTAGAGCGTGGCGTTTGAGGAGCAGAGACTCCTTTATAAGAAGCAAAAGTTGTTCCACGCGAGCGACTATACATTATGCCCCAGGGCTGAGCCTTTGCTGTGCCAAAGATCAAAAAGAATACTAAACCAAAAATATAGAATCCAGAGGAAGAATAAAATACAATATTCCATTGCGTAAGGCTTCCATACTTTAACATAGAAAAAAAATTCTCATAAATTAAATTAACTTTTCTTAAAATAAGCAAAATATTAATTTTATTCCTAAGACTTTGAAATAAGCATCAAATTTAGTCACCTTTCCATTGAGAAGAGCCCCCACATAAAGAGGCGCCAAAATTCCAGGTAAACTTGCGATCGCATTAGTGATACCATAAATAGTTCCCGAATGATCGGGTGCGATGTCTACTACTACTGGTTTGTCTCCGCCCGCATTCATGCCAAAAATTGTCATTGAAATGACCAATAATACTACAACTAATACAATATCACATCGAACCACAGGCACTAGAGCTAAACAGACTGCAGGTCCGCCTAAGGCTATTGTCTCGAATATCTTTCGCGATAAAGTGTCGTTAATTAGTTTCTTTTGTCCAACAAAATCAGAAAGAAAGCCAAAAGAAGTTAGAGATATGCTCAGCGCCACATAAACTACTGCTGTAATTACACCGTTCTGTTTGAAAGGTAGTAATTAATTAGCTATAAATTATGAATGAAAACTAATTCTATTAACTTATTAATCGTTAAATGGTGTGAATTTATTTATAAGGAAAACAACCGTTTTAATAAAGCTAAGCTTCTGATTCGTTATGACTTCCATTATAGCTTACAGTAAACACTAAATTATAGCTTTGCTGTGATTTTGAGTTTATGTTGATTTTATTTCTAATGCATTTTAGTGTAATTAATGTGAAAAATATCACGAAAAGGTAATATATTTAACTTAAATTGATGTAGATTTTTAAGAGCTCATAATTTTCTTTAAACTAATTTATCTTTAATTGAGATGAAGTGTTAAAGAAGTGATTTTCGGCAAAAATTTGTTAATTTAGATCATTTTCATAAATAAAGGACTAAATTAATATTAGGAACAACTATTTGTAAGTTAATTGAAGTCGAGTTTGGTTCAAATGCATGCATGAATACAGTATAATCACCTCAAAAGGCTACTAAACATATAAAATTACTTCTTGAAAATATTGATTAATTGCACAATTCAAAGTTCCACATTTTAGGACAAATATAGTGAATATTATGCAATACATCAATATTATTATAATTTCATGGAAAACATGATTAACAGATAACAATTTGAAACCATAATCTAAAATGGGTCACTATATAATGTGGTCTTAATAGATCTTAGCTTCTCATCAATGTATGTATGTCTGTATGTCTGTATCATCTGTATAGCAATGTTTTGATTACTAGAGCTCTGCTGCAGAAGCAGTTTATCTTTAAAGAAAAATAATTAACTGTATGATTAAAATTCCTCCTAATTCATTTCGCTTTTCGTCTTTGTTTTCTATCCATAGATAAATTTTTTACATCGATAAGAAAAGTAGGAATTTTAAACATGTGTCTGCAATAAAAAGTCTTAAGTGAATAAATAAATCTACTATTAAGATAAGGATAGATATTTTAAAGTAATTAATTTAGTTGTGTTAATATATTAAATAAATATTAATCTACATTAATATAATATACAGTGAATGCAGTGCCGTACCAAGAAATTTTTAGTTGGAGGGTCAGACATAGCAAAAATCCAAAATTTCACTTTAGTTTAATATATTTTCTAAGTTTTTCATAAACGCCATATCTGTTTATGTGTGTAAAGTTGGGAAAATCCATAGTCTAATAGTTTGAACTTTCATTTACTATTCAAAATGATTATCTGTTTTACATGAATGAAAACATTTCACTAATAGCTTAAAATAATTGTGTTTTCACAAAAATCTTAGTCACCAACGAGACAATCACTCAATGCTTTCATTGACTCAATCAATATTCAAACAAATGTAAACTATTAGCAAAATATTTTCATTCATTACAACAGATAATCCTTTACTACAGTATTTTGAATAGTAAATAAAAGTCCCAACTATTAGACAATGGGTTTTCCAAAATTTTCTCTCATAAACAGATATAGAGTTTATGAAAAACTTAGAAAATATATTAAACTAAAGTGAATTTCTTCCATTCTCTGCTTCATATGTTTAATACAGTGCATTAATATCTATCCTTAATATAACTTAAATGAGAAAATCCTAAAAATCTATAGCTCTAAAAAGCATTTATTTAGAGTTTGCTTAAGTAAGAGCCTAATTAATGTTTCCATAATGAAAATTCTAAGCACATTGTAATTTAATTATTACAACTCTTTCATCATATTTGATCAAACAGTCAAATAAAGGCTGACAACACATTACCTCATCAGTGCGATCCGTATTTCATTAGTTTACAATACAATTTGTTGAAATATTAATCTCTTTTAGTGAACTCAGAGTGAACCTAAATAAATAAAAATTTCAATTCAATCCTCTCTTGTACATTATTTTGGAAAAATGGAATTTTAGATTTTTAAATAATACTTTTGCCTTAATATGATTATCAAAATGTTTGAAGTGGTTTTTAAATATATTATTCAAATTTTAATATCAAATAAATTTATAAATCATATAACTTAACTTATTTGTGTTTGTGATGTTTTCAAAAAATTGCAAACAAATAAATTGTTGTATTTGTATTTGGAATTTCTTTTAACAAAGAATTAAATAAATTTTATCTGAAAATTAAACACATTTTATCTATTCATTTAAATAAAAATAAGAGTTTATTTTCAATCAAAAGCTAAAAATGAATCCTATTTTGGTATTTATGAGCAGTACTTTTAATCCATTTCATATTATCTGCATTCCAGTCAATTGGACAAAGAGTAACATTAAGTTCATTAAGCTTATTATCAATAAAAAAGGGCTCAAAAACTTCTTGTTTCAAATAAGTTAAGTTCTTATTATTGACGAGCGATACCAGAGTTGGTTTTCCGATATATTCAAACGCGTTCTCATCAAAACTTTCGCCATTCAATTGATTGTCATCCAGTATTATCTTAAGTTTATCTTTATTTATAGTCATATTATGTATAGAGAAAGCGTATTCATCAATATAACTAATCTTATGTCTCGACAAATCAATGAGTTCTACGTTATATAAGTAATAAAACGGCAATTTTCCAATTCGTTCAATACTTCGACACAATTCTGTTTCACTACAAAAGTATAAATGCTTGACCTGATGATCAAGCCATGGAAGTATTGTCATGAAAGCATCGTTTGGTATTTTTATCAATTAAGTATCAGAAAGATCTATCAGTTTAAGACTCGGTAATCGATTAATAGCATCAAAAATCTCTAATTCTTTTGGCGGATCGTTTGAAATCGGAGTATTGCGAAAGACTATCTCTTCCATAAATGGAAATCCGTCTGAAATTGTTTTCATTTAAATATTAAATCTGTTAATAATACTCAAAAATATATTTAAATGACTTCTAAATAGAGATGAGAATCTGAATCCCAATTCCATTTATGATGGAATTGGGAATGGGAATGGGATGGGATTGGGATTGGGATGAGATGAGATGGGATTGGGATGAGATGAGATGGGATTGGGATTGGGATTGGGATGAGATGAGATGGGATTGGGATGGGATTGGGACTAAAAATTTTACAAATTCTCATCTCTACTTCTAAATATCTTAAATGAATAAGTTAACAAGAGCTTCTGTGTGAATAAGCGAGCTTCTTGGCCAGTGTTGTAACAATACATAATAAATATATAATTATTTACAAAACCTTATAAAGAGAAATATAAAAAACCTAATGATTTGTGCTCAGATCATGTGTAAACTTAATATGTAGATCAGATGTAGATGTGTTATCAATTATACGATATCAAAATATTGAGGATGAATACCAACTCTCAAATGAGTCCTGATCGATAAATGTTAAATTAGAGCAGTTTATAAAATGAACTTTTGTAAATTTGATATCAGAGAATACGTAAGAATCTATTTTATTAATTGACGTATTCTCAAGAGTGAACTGATATAAGATTTTTTGTGTCATAGATTTTGACGCAGCCATAAAAACATTTTTCAAATCAATTTGTTGCGTGTCTTCACATTTAACTGTTTTAGTAGTACTGTTGCAAATGCACGGGTGTATTATTTCAGGCTTCGGGCACTCCTGAGCCATAAGGAAATAGTGAAATGACGAGAAAAGGATTATAAACAATAATCTGTTAAAAAAATTTATGTAAAATTCATCATAAAATATTAATTTATTCAAATGATTCTAATAATTAAGGCTGTTTTCATTAAGAGTCATCAATATAATATTCATTATATGTTAAGGATTAGATATCTTAAACTATTTAAATGTATTTTAAGCTATTTTAATGTAATGTACACTCGGTTTCAAAACCTAAAACGGAGGTTTTGAGCTGTTCTATACACCTAAACATTAATATATTTTGAAGAAATTTATTTTGAGTAGACTAGAGTTTGCCGAAAATTTTTGGCGAAGCGGAATTAATATCCCTCTACACGATTATTATTTAACATGCTAAATTCATATTTAACATGATTTCTAATATTTAACTGTTTTGATTAGTACACTATTTGTTTGAAGATTTGTTTGGTATTCTT
>JAQGAM010000640.1:0-11728 GCA_034697665.1 Nanhermannia comitalis
CCGATCTGATTGTATAACTTATAGCACTGTATATAAGGTCTACCTGTGTGAACACCTGCGTCACTAAAACAAGTTTTTTATTATTCTAACATAGGTTGAGAAAGAGAGAGATCTCTAATAGTTAGCTATGCTTTCAGGTATATCAATGTCTTGCTTACAAAAAACACAGTCAACACAAACCATTCCTAACCATAGAAGGTATTCATAGCTTTCCTAAAGAGAGAGAAAGTTTTTGCCCGTTTAATGGTCCGATTGGAGAGACTCTGCCTGTCATGACTGTCATGGGGTGGAGATAGACATGAAAATAATAGAATAACCAAAATATTATTACTATGTATTAAATGCTGAATCAATTCTAACTCACGTTATGGTTAGACTAATGTAAGGGTAACTCAATTGACGAATACGTGAGACATAGATTCAAAAACAATTCTTTACATTAATCATTAACTTAATGTTTCAAAAAGTGCTTCAATTGTTTGTCAAATAAAAGGATAGCTTCAAAACCAATTTAAAAAATGAAATACAATTGCTTTCAATTAAATAAATGCTAAAACAAATCTCATATTTGAGTTCTGGATAACTTTTTTATTTATATCTAATGATAATCCATATAAAAAATTAATTGTTTAAAAACTTTTTGATTTATATTTTTCGCACAGGAAATACTTTTTTCAGTTTTATTGATTCAATCATTTTGTTATATATAATATTTACAGTATTCAAAGTATTGGATAAATTGTTTAAAAAAATATTTGCATAATTGTAATGAAATTTTGGCCAAAGCCTATCAAATACCGGTATGACTGAGCCCTCATTCATAAATCAAATATTAAAATGCAAATCAAAATTAACTTTACTGTAAATAAAAATGTTTCATTAGTTTTCAAATAACTTTACAAATATTTTTTAATATTCTGTATGAAAAACATTTAAAAGTTTTTTCAATTCAGTGATTTATTGTCTTTACTTTAGTTTATTTCTTATGATAAAAATGAGTCTTAAGGCCCGAATGGCCTCAGATTTGTCCTGAAATATGATCTGAGGTTAAGATTGATTTCAAGAAAAGCGCTCAATAATAATCATATTTGATTTGATTTGAAAACACAGTATTTGTATCGCATTATAATAGAAAGTTAACTCATTTTTATAAATGAAAGTTATGTTTACGTAAGCATTACTTATGACAAGAGTTTATATATTGCATCACTTTGTCAATGATTTCCTGCAAAAAAATATTAAAAATTATTTAATTTAATTTAATTTAATTTAATGTAATTTAAATTCGATGGATTTTCTTAATCAAAAAGTGGATAATTTGAAAATAATTGTCTTTGATTTAGGTATTAATGGATTCATATTTATTTGATTTGCTTTAAAACTATTTTTGTGTAAAAAAAGTTATTTTAATGTTTGCATTGATTTAAAGTTTACTTAAAATACGACAAAAGTAAACATTAATTTAATTGTTAAACAGATTATACTCTTTGGCCGTTTTGGGTCGACACACATGTGAGCCCTCCCTTTCGTATTGATAAGTAAGCGATCGGTTATTAATACAAATCATAATTAATTACTATTTATTTGATTTGATTTCGATCTCAATATTGTTTTGATTTTCATTGAAATTCATTCAAACCATTAGTTATTTCACTGTTTATTACATTTAAATAACATTTTATTTACAATTCATTTCACATATCAGTGAATACATCGAAATAGACTTTAATTAAATATTTTTAAACTTAATTTAATTGAATTTTTTGTTCATTACATGCAATCAAATAGTTTTGAAATTTTAAAAAATTAATTAATAGAAAGACTACTAAAAAGTGAATGACTTTTAAAGGCTTTAATTAAATTAAAAAATAGATTTGTTTTTGATCTGTTGTGAAATAAGATTATATTCAGTCTTATCTCAAAGTGAATGCAATTTTTATAATTGAGAAATGACTCCAAGTTTGTAATAAATGTTTGAGAATAGGAATGGTTTGAGACCTGCTGTGAGGTGAGGCTCAAGAACAGCATCGGCTGTGCAATAGATCTAATCAATAGCTCTACAAAAAATAGTTCGCTTTCGGAGTAATATTTCAAATAAATTGTAGAATTGGTCTCTCTCTCAAGGATTAAGATTTAAATTATTTTTTATGGAAATTTATTGATTAGATCTTTGAGTGAATGCAATAATACCTAAAAAATAAGAGAACTTTTAAATCTATGATTTAATGCTCAATAAGTCTGTTTATCAAAGTATTTCTATTTTTCATGTCATGAAATCATTGCATTCATCGCTTCAAACATTAGACTTTAGGAAACATTTATTAAATATATTGCTTTAAAATTATTGAAAACAAATTTAATTTTCTTTATGCTTAACGTTTGAGAGTATGAATAGCAACCAATATATCACTTAAATAGCAATTTAATAATTCATTTTTGTCCCAATTTTTTCAAGGAATGGGAAAGTAGTGGACGCGTATGGGTCTAAAGTCAAATATTATCCCGAAGTGCCTCAAATATTAGCAAAGCTCACTTCACTCGGATATACGTTAGGCATCGCCTCACGGTATATAACTTTCACTGACAAACTCATAAAAAATTCATTTAAAATAAATTATTTATTTGTATAATTCAAAGAACTTCTGCCATTCGTGAAGCTGAAGATCTGTTAAAGTTATTTGAATGGAATCAATATTTCAAATATAAGCAAATATTTCCCGGAAGAAAAACACAACATTTTCAGAATATACACGAGAAAAGTGGTGTCGCTTTTTCACAGATGCTTTTCTTTGATGACGAGTCAAGAAATATAACAGATCTTCAAAGAATAGGAGTCGTCAGTATTCTTGTTAAGAATGGAGTCGATACTCAGGTAGTAAATGATGGCATCAAAAGATTTGTGCACTCGAACCAAAACAATGGTAACTAAACAATCATTGAATGGGAAACAGTGTTTTTTCATTTAGAATAATTCATTATATTTATTATATGTTTTTAAGACTGTTTTTGTTAATTAATACCTTTTTAGTACCGATTTTTATATTTATATAAAAATTGAGAACTATTTAAAAAGTAATAAATTTTTTATTTAAAATTAGGCTTAAATTGAATAAAGTTTTTGTGTGTAATAATAGTTTATTATTGATTGGTTACAAATGAAAATAAAGGTGAGTTTTGAAAATATAAACCTAAACAAGGCTTAAAAGAACTATAGAAATATTGAACTATTGGAAAAAATGTCAATTTTCATAAGTTATTGTATATAATTAATTGAAAATTTTATTATAATAGCGTTTAGACTCAATTTATTTATTTTATAAATATTCAGCCAAAATGGGTTCGTATCACATAAATGTCTGTTTTAGTGAGAGAGTGAACATATCTTTGTTCTCTTTTTTATAAATATTCAATTTTTAAACTTTTTGAATCTCTTTTTAAATGAGACATTTTTAATGATTAGAACTTTTCGGGTTTTTCTTGATTTGACATAAAGGCCAAGATTTCAATAAAATCGTCTTCTCTTTAAAAATATTGATTTAATTAATAAATTAATTTTCAAACTAATAACGCATTCGGTTTTTCAATATTAATATGATTCCTATTGTGAAACTCTTGCCGGAAGATTACTGGCGAGAACCACTTTATTACCAGACACTACGGTGTGGTTTATTGACGACTTCTTTTCGCCTGAAATTAATAGTTTTAACAAATGTTTAAACAAAAGTTTTATTCACAAAATCATTTAATTAATTAATAAGATTAAGAAAGTGTAAAACCATTATTAGTTGTAATTTCAAGCGCTGCCTTCTTTTTGAGCGGTTGTCCGGACGCGTCCTCAGAATTTCTTTTGACTGAACCGCTGTGAACCATATATACGTGATTTTCGAAGAGACGATACAAGTTGAATGTGGCCGAACATACTGTACACTTGTATGAGAGATGAGCCGGTTTTAGGTTTATTTTATGCACCTTTTCGTTGGACACAAAATCAAACGCATTTGTAATTAATTTATAAAATTCAATATAAAATTAAAATTATTAATAGAGAAAAGTGTTTTACTTGATTCATATGTGCGACTAATTTATTAGCGAAAACACGTCCACATATAGTACAACGGCCTCCGTCTTGGTTCTGATTCACCATATCCTGCATATTAGAGGTGACCAATCCGTGTGCGCCCAACAGATGCCTCTCCAAGCCCTGGTCAGTGAAGAATCTCCACTGACACTTCTGACAGTTGAGCGGTGGCCTACTCGCTAACATTTTGGGGTGAATTTTAACCTATTTTATAGAATTATAGAATTAAAACAATTAATACATTTATGATTAATGAATGCAAAGCTAATAATAATAATAATGAATACCTTATGAATCCATTGCATGTGAGTTCTAAGCTGTTCGAGATCTTTGATATATCCGTCACATATTTCACAAATGACAAAAGTGCCGCTCTTTCCGGTCATGTTATCATTGGTGGGTCTCATAGAGATGGGGCTATTATTAGATTTGGACAATATATTCGGTTTATTAGAAGAATTAGAATTTTTCATAACTATATTTCCGCCGCTAAAAGACATTTTGTTCATCATTTGCGATGAATTACTGCTATTTTTATTCTGAATGGGGACCAGTTGTGTGTGACCGGTGGACGTCGAGAGCATTTGGTACAGCTGTGGCGCCACGTTCTTAGAGCCGTAAGGGTTGGGCGCGAGCGGTGCCATCGGTCGTATGGACTTCTGGCCCAATGAAATGGTCTGTTTTGATGGTCTTCCGGGTCCTATTCTGACGCCTAACTGTTGTTGTTGTACTAAAAACATTTGCTGCTGAAGACCAGTCGGAAGTCCGGGAATGTGCGGCACTTTTGTTTGAGGATTGAGTGCAGCAAAGCGTAGGGCTTGAAGTGTCGCCTCATATATCTTAATGTCTTCTTGAGTTATAGGTTTGGGAGTAATAGTCGGGTAATCGAGTTCGTCGGTCAGGTTCAGCAGTTTGTCGGCGTTGAAGAATTTTAGACATTTAGTTATATGTGTGGCGGCCTTTGATTTGACGCCCGACTCATACGGACAAACCGGACATTCATATAATTGCGGCGGAATTTCGATCAAACACTTCTTCTCGTGAAGCGCCTGAGTGTGTAATACTATCTGTTTTGGGTCTCGAGTCGCGAACTGACAATAATTGCACTTATATTCTCGTCTCGGCGTTAAGTGAGGGTAAGAGAGGTGTCCCTTAAGTACTAATTGAAATTCTGTGCGAAAGTCGCAGTGAATACACTTCTCTGTGGGAAACGTATACGCGATGTTTGCAGAACGACATTCTGCGTAATATTCTTGTTGTGTTTTAAGCTCTTCTACTAAGTCGTCGACTTCTCCTTCTCTTCTGATTTGTTTTTTGACTTTGCCGATGGCGTCCTTATGGTACCACTGCTTGGCTCTGCTCAGACCCAAACCAACCAAAAACTTTCCCACAGAACTCGTGTAAAAGTCAGCGATTGTTAACATGTTTTTGGAATTTTGTGAAACACCACTCACATTGGTCTCAGACTTATGCTGCGACTCATCGTTGGCTTCCTTTAGCTTTTCTGGAAATGCATTTGGTTTTTGAATCATAAGTGGAACCACTTGTGACGGACAGTCCAATATTGAGTCATTGCCGTCAATATCAATATCATTCCACGTCTTCTTATTGATAGCAATACGCTTTCCAAGCATTAAATGCTTTTTCATATACGATGGAAAACCGGTTTCTTCGTCACTAATGTCGGGCGCGATGTCTAATTGCTGTTGTTTTGCACCTGAAGTCACATTAGAAGTGTCGTCAGCTGTTAACACATCCTCTTTGTCCTCTTTTCCATTATGTATCGAATCCTTCAATTTCAACGAGTTCTCAGTCTTTGACTTTTGAAGTGATGTTTGTGTTGTGGACACAATTGAATTGCTATTATCTGAGTCATTAGGCGTCGCCTCACAACTAGACTTTATTAAATCAATACTAATCCCATTGTTAGGTATACTCCCATCGGCTGTGCTCTGACTGTTATCGTCTTCGTCGTCATCACTGATCAGTATATCCTCTTCTTCTTGTTCGTCATCTTCTTCCATAACGTCGTCCTCTTCGTTGTCCTCATTAATGGCCACAACATTTGAGTCAACGTTTTCCTGATTATCCATAGACTCATCATTAATATCACTTCCTTTGAGTGAACCGTTAGTGCTGTTCCGCATTATGGCCTCAACGTCTTCATCATTGATGTCCTGCGAGTCTTCCATTGCTGGCGAAGAACAGTCCAACTCTATTATATCGATCACATTCATGTCAGCCATTATTGAGTTGAATAAATGATTACAATAATAATCAAAATAATAATATAGTAATATATCCGGTAATTATTAGAATAGCTTTATATCTATATTAACGAAAAAAACAAAACAAATAATTAAATGAATTGAATAAATAGC
Organism: Nanhermannia comitalis; assembly: GCA_034697665.1. Classification (NCBI taxonomy): domain Eukaryota; kingdom Metazoa; phylum Arthropoda; class Arachnida; order Sarcoptiformes; family Nanhermanniidae; genus Nanhermannia; species Nanhermannia comitalis. The sequence goes on from JAQGAM010000640.1 coordinate 6,460, forward strand.
GAAATAAGAAATAATAATAATATAAATAGCACTACAAATAGTAATAATAGTGAATTAGTTGACCTCTTATTGTGAAATAAGAGTCTTAATGATCAAAATGGCGTAACATATATCATGACATCCTAGAGCCATGACATCGATGGCGCCCTCCTTTTCCTCCTGTAATCCACGAGAACAGTGAAGAGCTAAGAGTGGGGCGAATATCGCTTCACACAATTGCAAAGTGCCAGCAATGAAGGGGTCGGCAGTGCTCGGCATTCACTACAGCACTATTAGACTGCTTTGGGTTAGTGTTGAGTTAGTGCTGAGTTAGTGCCCCATCACATACACAACACAACTATTGGTTACTCGAGTCGGTGTACGCCACTCAATACTACTTCCAATGTTAGTGGCGTTCAATATAGTGCTCGCGCTCTAGTCATGCATTGTTTCAGTGCTCACTATCAGGTGACTTATCCCTACTCTAATGCATGTGAAACATGTTTTCTTTCTATTGGCTTCACATTCAGGCAACAATTGAAACACACTTTTAATTAGCTTTCGATTAATTGTAATTTTAGAGATTCCGCCACTTTTTGTATATGAATTTCACGTTTTAGTCTCTTATAAATTCTTTATATTAAGCCTATAGTCAACAGAATGAGTCTATGTTTCGGAGGCGGACTCAAGAATCATAATTATAATTAAGAATAATTATAATTCTGTGACCAGAGTTCACCACAGCTTTCAAATACATTTTTTAAATTTAATTTCTATTTTGTTTAATTTTCGCAAATTAAAAAATAATAAAATTGCGAATGTTTCATAATTTTTAAATTAAAAAATTTTTTTTTTTTGAAAATCATAACAAACATTGGATCAGAAAATTATTGAACTCACAGCTGACTTATTCTTATATAAACTATTTATAAGAAGTGATATAAACTCATATTAGAAATAAAGCACTGATTTCTAGATCTAAAGTCAGGAATTTGTGTCATTAATATTTAGGCCATAAAAAGCCAATAAATATCGGACTAATAAATAGTTTCAAAACACTTATTAACGAAATTTTCAAAAATTGGAGATTTTAATGAATTATATTCTCTTAATATAAAGATTCCATAATTATTATGGAATATTGAGTAATATATAATTGTTTGATTCAAATCTGCTCAGAATTTAGGATTCATTTGATCATTACTTAAATCAATTATTTATTAAACGCATTGAAAAATAATAATTATTATGAAAAATAAGACACTATTTAGATAATGAAAGCATTGCGTTGTGAATAAGTTAAGAATTTCAAATCAAATGTCACATAAGTTCTGTGAATTACTATTATCTCAAAGCTCTTATACTGTAATAAAAGTTACAGATTTGGTTCAAAGCAATGGTTGAGGAAAATTATATGAATGTGATATCACTTGAGTATCGCTATTCTATCTTTAATACAGTATTATTTCAATAGAATAGTGTAGTTCTTAATCCACCAAAACTTACATTAAAACCAAATGAAAAAAAATCGGTCGATCAGTAAAAGTATATCATTCTTTATGTTAATCAATGCTTGTGTTTGTATTGAATATTATGTAACTTAGCCTTTGGTCAGCCCTAATAGTATTGATTCGTTTAAATGCTTATTCTTAAGTTTCTATTTATTTAATTGCATATAATTCTCAAATTAATCAAAAGTGACTCAACTTTTTTTTTAGATATAAATTGAATTCATTTTACAGTTCTCTTATGCAATACAAACAGTACTGAAGGTCATGTTCAGAACATTTTCGTATTATTATTAATATAATTGAAATAACAGTCAGAACAAATTGAACGAAATTAATATATAGTGTATTCATATTACGACTTAAACCACTATTAAATGTTTTTCTCTTAGTTTTTAGAGAAACCATTTCTAAGCAATTAATAAAACTATTATAAACTCTAATCTTATGTCAACTTTGATTCAAATCTAAACTGAAATTTATTTTTTTATTTATTGTCTGAATTGTTGTCTTTTTTTAAATTAAAAAATAACTGATTTAAGAATTAGTTTGAAAAACAGATATTCTTGAGATTGTTTCAGAAATAACTTTTAAAGAAAATCAATTTCTTTTTATTGGATATAATTATAAAAGTTATTTGACTTGTGTTAGAAATAATTGATAAAAAGCAAAAAATATATAAAAATAATATTGAAAATTATGGATAAAAACTTTGCAAAATAAATACTAATTAATTATTATTATTGTCTTTGAATTGAAATGTTTAAGAATAAGACTCTGTTAGGAGTGAAGCAAACTATGGATTCATTTAAAGGTGTAATCAATTAGTTCTTAAGTACACAAAACTTTTTGCTCTCAATTAAAATAACAAATATTTTGCTAAAAAACAATTTAAATCAATTAAATTAAACATAAAAAATAATTAGAATTTTTGGTTAAAAAAGTTTTACCAAAAACTTGACTAAACTTTTATAAAACTTTATAAAAAGTTTTTGTTCATAAAAAACGAAAACTCAATATTAGAACAAAAACAAATTGAATCTCAAATTTAGATTAAAAAAGAGTAAAATAAGTGAAAAACTGGTGAACAAAGGTTTATAAATAACAAAAAATAAAATAAATGCAAATTAAATGAGAGCCAAATGACAGCCAAATGAGAGCCCAATCATGAGAGAGGTATTGACCGTCGTATTAGTCCTAATAGTCCTCTATCTGTTCGACATTGAGTTCACAATTGGCGCAAAACATCAAAACAATAGTCTTTCAAATTGTATTTCAACTAATTATTGAGTCATTTGTTTTGTTTTTAATTGAATTCAATACAAAATTATTAATTAATTTTTTGTTGACTATAAATATAGTAAATAATTAAAAATACATTTAAAGCCATTTTTAGGACTCGGTTTCAAATAAGAGGTCAAACGATATATCAATTAAATTATTCTTACTTTTTGTTAACAATATTTGAATCCTTTTCACTAATTTTAGTCCAAATTTGTGTTCAATTTGTTGTTAAATAATAGGTTTGAATAACATATCAATTCAACTGTTATTTAATGACTTAATTAATGACAATTATTGTGAAAGTAATTAAAAAATTATTGATTCGAACGAAATATGAATTATTCGATGCATTAATTATTATTAGAGATGTGAACGGAATATCACAGCTCTTTCCCGAATAGGTCGGGATTTCGGTTATTCGAGAAACGGTTTGAATCGATTTAATCGTTTCCTTCAGTTAGTTCTGGTTTGAGTTGAACTCAAGTTTAAATGAATCCCAAAACTGAATGAACTTTTTCTCTTATATTACACTAAAAGCCATTGAATTGACATTTAATTGAGTTCACGAATGAGTTGAGAATAATATTAAATAATTTATTAAAATTAGAATCTATTGATTGCCTCTTATCTCATATAATATTATAATAGACTTAATAAAGATTTGTAATTATTATTGTTTCAAATGATTGCAATGTTTTACATGTTATCTAAACTTTCGTTTTATCGATAATTCATGTAATTTTCATAACTTATCAAAACTTCTATTTTTATTCTAATTCTGAATCAAAGTCTCTTTTAGTCATTAATTTTAATGAGTTTTGTTATTAAGGCATTTGTTTGTAATTTTTGATTGAAATCACAAGTCATTAAACTTTATGCAAATACTACCTGTATATTAAGGAATAGGTATTAGAGTTTAGGTATAGTAAAGAATTACACTTATAGTCAGAAAGCTCTTCAAATGGTTCTATTTCAGTAATCAATGAAATCAAATATTTGTTGCATTAGTTTTTTTTATCATTTTTAAGACTTATAGTAAGTTTAGACAAAATAATAACTTTTACATATCTTTTAGTATTAATTACTTAATAGTTTGGTTCAAAATATGAATAATTCATTTAATGCTAACGAATTAAATTAAGCTTAAGCTATAGTTTGATCTTATAGTGGTTTAAATAAACGGTTTTTAAATGTGGTACCATTAAAATGCTTATTAGACTAATAGTAGCACTTCTTGTAAAAAAATGCTTATCAGCGTTCAATTTTTTACCTCCTTTATTATAAATTTAATGATAAATTCATTAAAATATGATAATTTTCAAAAAGTGTCGAAAAACTTTAAAAATTAACTTCATTTTTATGCTTTAATAATAGAATTAAAGCCAAAATAACAAACCGATAGCAACAAACAATTTTCCTGCAGTTAATTCAATTAAAACAATAACAATTAAAATACTAAAAACTACCACTATTTCACTGAAAATAATGAAGTATCAAATAATTAATAGTAATACAAATATTGTGAAAAACCCAATTCGCACATTTGATAGCTCATTGCGTACCACATACTGAAAGCCGCTGTTTAAGTGACTTTAATTTAAACTTTTTATCGCAGAAATAAAATGTCAATTATTTGAGTAGTTTTTTATATGGTGTCACAATTTTTTTGAACCAATTATTCATACAATAATTGTCTTAATTTTTAAACATTTATTTAAAGTTTTGAAACTTTAGTCTGTAAGACAAACCTGTATTTGAAAATAATTATTCCATGAATTCTGTGCACAAATTAAGTTTTTTTGCATTTCAAAACACTAACAAAACATGAAATTAATTATTTTTTACATTTAATGCAATAACTTATAAATTGAAGATTAAATAAAATTTATGTCTTCGTTAAATATAATACAAATACAATACAAACGAAAATTAATTATTTTTTCCGTAAAACCTTTTCACTGTATGTGATCTCAGCTTTAATTATAGAAAATCTTTTGTAAGTTATTTGAATAATAGGATCGAGTGTTTGGGCGCAAACTGTTATAATTTGAGGTGAAGTCAAATCATATGACATACACTCTAATGATTACAATATTCTAATCACTAAAGTCTTCCTCTTCTTCGTCATCAAAAGAAAGTAAACTCGAATTTCTGACACTTTTTCTGTCATTTGAATCAATTGTTTGCCTAATATTTGACTCTTCTTTGTTTCTATTATTCGAACTCTGAATCATTATATTCTTCTTCTCTTCGGTTTTACTTTTATCGGGTTTTTTGAATACAATTTTATTATTCTTGAGATCTATTTCTTCTTCTGAACAAAATTAATAAAATTGAAACCATTTGTGAAATGAGACAAAAACAATAAAATACCCTTTGATTTGATTAATTGTTTATGTTGTTTGACCTCATCCTCAGTCAAATCACCAGATTTGAGAACAACCACAACCGGCTGTTCTTCATCTCTATCTTCGAAGTCTTTATTGTCAGCGATTGGA
>JAQGAM010000641.1:0-11726 GCA_034697665.1 Nanhermannia comitalis
GGCAAAAGTTTTTGATTACTGATCTGCTCAAAAGTCGAAGCATTGATATCAGACTAGCATTGGAGTGAGTGTTAACTTATTCCCTCCTTATAAGGGCGACATTACATTTCTCACTCTCGAAACAGTCCGGGAATAGAAGATGCAAATGAATGCGTGAGAGATCAAGTCTGGGCTTATTTGAACCCTATTCGTAAAAAGCAACTTAGCTGTGAGTTCAAGCCAGTTATTTGTTCTAATTTTAGATAAGCCATAGCCCGAACTAGTGATTGAAAACATGTGAAATATAACCCATTCCCATACCATCACAATTCAAATTTCACGCAAACATCCCAACCCATGGCTATACTTTAATCTGAATCCCACTTTTATCTCTAATCCCACTCACATTTTTGTAGTCCCACTCATATACACGTTTTAATGCATTTTTTGCTTAAATTCAAAACTAATTAAAATGTTAAATCAATATAACTCTGTTTGATATAAATAATGAAAAGTCCAAACGCGTAACAAAATAAATTAGAAATACTTAATCTGATAACAAGTGATTTATTCGAATTTTTTTTGATAGGGCTTTAATTAACTAAAGATACAGCTTATATACTATTATTTGCGATCACGTATTCAAATATTTTTGTATTTCATTTTGATAACTAATGCTATTCTTTTATTAAATTAGTCCACAACTGTCTCAAACCAATTAATTTTGATAAATTTGATCCCATTTACACTTTTGTAATCCCACTTCCATCCCATACTTCGATCACTAGCCCTCACCACTCTAACTGATGCTGCGCTGAGTTCTCTGGTTTGTTTTCCGATCATTTTATGACACATCACATCGGTATGTCTGTACTCAACATATCTGTATATCTGTCTCACATTAAACCGTTCGCTCATCCAATTTATGTCATCGCCGGTGGGTATTAACAGTCAAATTAGTGGCTTATCTCAAAATTGTTACTGAAGTCCAAATTTATTTTTAATATAGCATTCAAAACATTAATAGCAGTCCTTTGAAGCTTGAAAACAATTATCAAAGATTTTTAATTAATAGTCATTTGTGTGGAATCCGAGAGACTCTCATTTAGTGTAAACTTAATACTCATTCAATTATCACACAAAATAATGATCTTCTTTCATATGACAGATCTTACTTCTGCAGCTTTTAAGCCTTTGCTTACTTCAACTTATTATAAGTTGTAATCTTTAAATAAAAAGACATAACGACACGCTTTCATGCTTTTGATTCTAGATTTAGAAAGAGTTGCATTTTTGGGATTCTTTTTTTGTCAAAATAATATATAAATCTCATACGAATCGTACTTTAATTTTTCAATTAACAAAAGCTTTTATTTTGTATTTTCTATCCTATCAGTCCATTCAACTGTTTTGTTTCATATATTTGTTGTGTATCTAAATATTCTGCGATTAAGCTTTGTATTTAACATTATTTTATTTCTATTGACCTCAATATACTTTTTATTGTTAACTTTACCGCACTCTGGCTTTGATTTTAAATCCAAAAAATGCTTATCCCACTCATATTAATAAATAGTTATTTTTCTATAATATTGAATCAATCATTTGAAAAATTGCTTTATATGTTCGTAAATTTTTTGATGGTTTTTATATATTCAGATATGACCAGGTCTACGATGACAGCCTTTGACCCGTATAAGGTATCCGTACCCCTCCCCTGGCCATCCATGTAATAGAGTGTAACAAGTTGTAACTTTTTCAGTTACATTAATTTCATTATATGGAAAGGTGTAGCGCTCTTTCACACAATTCAATTCACATTTAAGAAATAGTTTTTCGTGCTTTCGAGTAAATAATTGGTTATATCTTATAATTTTATCTTTTAGTCGTCTATGCTTTTTATTGCTTTTTATTTTTGTTTTTTTCTGCTGAGAATCAAATTTTTGAGTGCGCATATTGAGAGCCATTACAGTTCGAAGACATACCACTTAAAATTGTTGAGATTTTTTAGATAAAGTACTAAAGTTTTAATAATTGACATTATTTTATAGCTTAAATGCTTTATCAAAATAACACATTTGTATTCATTTGATATTTATGTGAGTAAAAAGTGCACAATTTTCTAAAGCTTTGGGGTCAGGGTTTCCAAAAGCTATCGAGATTTGAAGGCTGGCAATAAACTGATCTGTTTTCTGAGGTTATTCTTAATTCAAATTTTTCTCAAGTGAATGAGTAAAATAAAACTTAAATGACACTCAAAATAATAGAATCTATATTTACTACAATTCATAAATTTTTAAAATATTTTTTTACTGAAATGTTTCGGTCTGTCACTGGTAATATATTCCAAATTAAACGCTTTCAAGGATTTAGTTTGTAAGCAAATTTCAAAAATCATAGAATCAAATTTGGATTATATTCAAAAAAAAATCTAAGTTTTACTGATTATTATAGAATTCGCCAAATGAGGGACAATTCTTATTTTTAGGAGCATTAAAATGGATTCATTTTTCTATTGAACTTCTCATTTAAACTTATGTTTTATAATCGATACAATACATACCGTTAGTTTAGCAAAATTTAGATCAACAGAATATTTACCGACAAAGTGATCACTTTATTCCATAATCCATTTGCCCAAACATTTTAAGCGATGCAAATCCTCTAAAGACAGTATTTGAATTGGACTAAACCCTATACGATGACATATTTGTATTGCCCCACAATCTAAACACGAAAAATTTTAATACCGTAAATATTTTTCATGTTAAATATGTAGTAATATATTTAGAGCTTTAAAGAAATCCAGATTTGTTTAAACAATAGTTTTTCATTAAAATTGATAATTCATTAAATGAATTCAATATTGCATTGAAATATGAAACCCCAAAATGATTTCCTATATTGAAAGGGAATTTTCTAATTATAGTTGTGTGAGAGCTGTTGTATCTTTTGATTTATTTTTACTTTCTTTGCAATTCTTTGTGCTATTAATTGTTCCCTTTTTTTAAGAGAATGACTGATATGATGCGGAAATGAAAACTATTCAATGACTTATTTAGACCTTTCTATTCAATAATACTGGCATTTGTTTGAGTTGTTTTTGTTATTGTTGGAAATAAATATTGTTTTCATAACTTATTTCTTTAAGAAAACTGTTGAACTTCAAAATTTTGAACCATTTAATTATTAAATTTATTGACCTCACGATTATTTATTATGTAAAAAGTGAATAAAATAACAATTTTTGAGATTATCTTTAGCTCACATTTTTGTTTAGACATTGAAAACTATGCCCTTAGAGTAGAATATGTTCGGACTTCAATTGAAATGAACAAACAATGAAAAGTTGCAATAAACAAAATTTAAATAATCGTGTATTGAATTTGTACGTCTACTTGAACTCTAAATCAAAGTAATGCACATAAAAATAATTATGCAGTTTTTCAATACTCATGCCTTTCCGGTCTATTGGGCTTAATCTGTGCCATGAATAAGGAAATTCCCTAATTTTAATTCAAAAGCTATTTATTAGACATAAATCTTAGAGTTCAAAATACTTTAAATAAAAGGATTTAATATTTGCTGACTTTGCCAATAATTTTTGGTTTTTACTCATTTTCTAATTAGGTTTTCATATCTGACTACTTTTCTCACAATTTATTTCTCATTACAATTAATTTTGAAAACTTGTATTACTTTTAGAAAATATATTATGTATTCAATTCATTCTTATGTTAAATAAAGGATTGTTATTAATTAAACTGTTTTACATTCTCATTACTTAATAGCTAGAAATTGTTGTTCACTAATCTTTTTTTAAACTTTATTCATTTTTTAATGAAAATATCAAAATATTTTCAACTAATCATCAAAAGGATAGAAACAATATTTGCGATTTGTCTTAAAAGCTTGAATTTCTCTGATTTACATTAGATTTTAATAAATCAGAGTCTGTAAAATAAAACTTATATGGGAACAAATTTAACTCTTTTTTGTACAGGTATTAAAAAAAAGAGTTATAAACTCAACTCCACCTCAATATATTAGAGAAAAATCTTATCTTTTGGACAGCAAACTTATAAATAATTTATAACTTGACTGACGACACCTCTCCATTTGATTGAGCAAAACTTAATTTTGAAAACCTAATCACTAATCGAAATATAAATAATTTAAAATTTACAGTTAATGATAACATTTTAAAATATTAATTTTTCACCTAAGGCTCATTTATTTTATTTTTTCATTTCGATGTGAAGTAAAGCAATTTATTTTGAATATATATTTGTGTCAAATACTTGGCACAGTTCCTGATACTCCTTATACTCATCTAATTATACAGAAATGATATTTTCAATCATTAATTTCTGTAAAAGACGTTTTCCAATCATTTCAAGTAAATAAACAAATTATTTCTTAAACAAACTATTTCTTTGACTATAAAACGGCTTTCATTTGTGACATTGAATTGTATTACAGTTAGAATGAAACCAATGATTTCATTAACAAAAGATTGTTTAATAAAACAAGTTTTCAAGACTAAAGCATTGCTAATAAAGGGGTATTTTTATCGATAATTTATGTTACCGTTCAAGTCATTGCTTTGACTGACAGTTTATAACAATTCTCAACCAATTGATAGCAAAGTTTATTATTACCTGTAATTAGATTTACAATTCATATGTCATGTCAGTAACAGTTGATATATATTTCATAAAATATAGATATTTAGTTACGTTTGATTAGTTTCAGGAAATTAATTAAATCTATTTATTCTATCAGACATTCACCGCGTGGTGTAATTCCCATCTCCGCAAAGCCGGCACTCAAATCGATAATATAGAAGAAGATTTCAGAAATGGCCTGAAGCTTATGCTTTTGTTAGAAGTGATTTCCGGCGAAACATTACCCAAACCCGACAGAGGAAAGATGCGGTTCCACAAGATTGCCAATGTCAACAAAGCCTTAGACTTCATCGCCAGCAAAGGCGTCAAATTAGTGTCTATCGGTGCCGAAGAGATAGTTGACGGCAACACCAAAATGACCTTAGGCCTCATCTGGACTATTATTCTTCGTTTTGCCATTCAAGACATTTCTGTGGAAGGTTGGCTTCAAATGCAATTCTTTCAATACATTCATTAAATTGTTATTGAATTATATTTTTAAAACAGAAATGACTGCCAAAGAAGGTTTGCTATTATGGTGTCAAAGAAAGACAGCGCCGTATAAGAATGTAAATGTCCAGAACTTCCACCTCAGTTGGAAGGATGGCTTAGCGTTCTGTGCCTTAATTCACAGACACCGTCCAGATCTGCTCGACTACTCTAAACTTTCTAAAGTATGCTTTATTTGTGAACTTATTTTCTTACCAAAAATGATGGTTTATATGATTCAATAGGAAAATCCATTAGAAAATTTGAATCTTGCTTTCGATATCGCTGAGAAACATCTGAACATACCTCGAATGTTAGATGCAGAAGGTATGGCACTTCATTCCTTTGCTTTGTTTGCATTAATTGTTTGCAAGTAGTCTTTATTTAGTGTTTCTCTATTTTATGTAGTCATTTAGTGTAGGCATGACTTACCTCTAGTCACTACATATCAGTCATATATAGATTTGAGATTTATTAATCAATTCTAAATTTAATTGATCTCAAAAATAATATGACCTCTAACTCGTAAACTACTATTGGAAACATTTCCAAATTTAATTGAATTAATTTTCTAATTACATATTTATTGAGAAAAACAAGAGCTAATCATATTTCATAATACTTTAATCTAATTATAGTGATTATAGTTATTTAAAATGTTTGTTTAACACATAATACAATGTTTGATCTGAAGAGATATATGAAACAAATATATGAACGGAATTTAATCTATTATTGTTTTGATGTGAGATGAGTTCAAATTTATTTTAAACAGAAATGGTTAATATGATTAAACCTGATGAGAGAGCAGTAATGACTTATGTGTCATGTTATTATCATGCCTTTCAAGGAGCACAACAGGTAATCAATTGGTTCGCATATCACTTAATCGATACGTTATTTTAACAATTGTTTCAAAGCAAGCACTTGAATATCTATTGACAAACTAATGACCAATTTGTTAAGACTTTCTGATACCGTTTTTTAAGTTATAACGAGTTTGAGCACTACTTGCAAAGTCAATTTAATTGCACTTCTAGTCAATTGATTTGTTTGATTCTAATTCTAATGCATTAATCTTTTCAATTAATACATAATCTAAAACCGCTTGATTTGATCGCATCGTTCATTGAATGACAAAATAGACATTAATAACAGTCCAATGCCTGATGAACGCGCTGTCATGACTTATGTATCCTCTTATTACCATACATTCTCTGGTGCACAACAGGTATGCCACTCATATTTGATGCTTTTCTTCTACTAATTTATTAGAAGTTATAATATTTTTAAATTATTTTAAATGAAAGGCTGAAACGGCTGCCAATAGAATTTGTAAAGTTCTTAAAGTTAATCAAGAAAATGAGCGATTAATGGAAGAATACGAACGATTGGCCAGTGATTTGCTCGACTGGATTAGAAGAACGACGCCATGGCTTGAAAATAAGACCACTGATAATAAACTGTCGAGTGTTCAGAAAAAGTTAGAAGAATTCAGAGCTTATCGAAGAGTTCATAAACCACCTCGAGTTGAACAGAAGGCCAAACTTGAAACAAATTTTAATACTTTGCAAACAAAGCTGCGTCTCAGCAATAGACCCGCTTATATACCAACTGAAGGAAAAATGGTTTCTGATATTGCAAACGCGTGGAAAGGGTTAGAACACGCGGAAAAGGGATTCGAAGAGTGGCTGTTGTCTGAGATGATGAGACTCGAGAGATTAGACCATTTGGCACAAAAATTCAAACATAAAGCTGATATCCATGAAGAATGGACTAAAGGCAAAGAAGCAATGCTTCAAAGCCAAGACTTCCGCAATTGTCGAATCAACGAAGTGAAAGCTCTTAAGAAGAAACACGAGGCCTTCGAAAGTGATTTGGCTGCACATCAAGACCGTGTCGAACAAATCGCTGCCATCGCTCAAGAACTCAATGCATTAGACTATCACGACGCGGCTTCGGTGAACGCCAGGTGTCAACGAATTTGTGATCAATGGGACCGATTGGGAAACTTGACTCAGAAAAGGAGAAGTGCTCTCGAAGAGGCAGAGCGTGTATTAGAAAAGATCGATCACTTGCATCTGGAGTTCGCAAAGAGAGCCGCGCCTTTTAATAATTGGCTCGACGGCGCTCGAGAAGACTTGGTTGACATGTTTATTGTTCACACTATTGAAGAAATTCAAGGCTTAGTCGAAGCTCACGAACAATTCAAACAGACCTTAGGAGAAGCTGACAAAGAGCACAAGTCTATCGTATCTCTTGCTCAAGAAGTGCAATCAATTGCCACTCAATATCAGATTCCAGGAGGAATTGAAAACCCATACACGACATTAACTGCACACGTGAGTGATTTCGGTTCACTTTTTAATAACTTTTTTCTTAATTTATATCATCCAAAGTCTATTATGACTTCTTGTGACTGCTTGTGTGCCAATAGTATAACTTAAATTTATATTATATATGATTACTATTATATTATCGTAAGAACAAAAGAGTCAACAGTAAGTCCTGAACTGTATTTAAATTACACTTTGAGGTATAATATACAGCTATTATATGCCTTTGTTTTACAACTTCTATCAATTCACATCAGTTCACTACTATTCTAACTATTAATGAATACTTTCTTTAAGTTATTCTTCATTTAAACAATTTTAAAGACCGTAAAGATATTAACATTTAAATTGTTATATTTTTTTATAAATTTATTTTTAATGAATTTGTTTTTTTCATAAAATAAAATTATGTGTATTATTCAGTATTTAACATAAATATTACATAAATTTATGTATAATTTTTTTGTTCAGGACATCTCATCAAAATGGGCTGATGTTAAACAATTAGTGCCAAAACGAGATCAGACTCTTCAAGCGGAACATATGAGACAGCAAAGGAATGAAGGCCTTCGCCGTAAATTTGCTGAAAAGGCTAACGGAGTCGGGCCTTGGATTGAGAAGCAAATGGATTCAGTGGCTGCCATTGGAATGGGAATGCAGGGAACGCTTGAGGAACAGTTGCATAAATTAAGACAATACGAACAGGCAGTCATACAATATCGCCCACATATGGATGAGTTGGAAAAGATTCATCAGGAAGTTCAAGAAGGAATGATATTTGAAAACCGATATACGCATTACACTATGGAGGTATCCATTATCTAACCATTAATACTATATCTCTATATCTGTTGTTTGCATTTTTATGGTTTAATTTTGAATTTTGATCTTATTATAGACTCTTCGAGTCGGTTGGGAACAGTTGTTGACCTCAATTCACAGGAATATTAATGAAGTTGAGAATCAAATACTGACGCGTGACTCGAAAGGAATCACAACCGAACAGTTGAATGAATTCCGCGCGTCATTCAATCATTTCGATAAGAACAGGACCGGACGACTAAATCCGGATGAGTTGAAATCATGTCTCGTGAGCTTAGGCTATAGTATTCGTAATGATAAACAGGGAGACAATGACTTCAGAAGAATCATGAATATCGTTGATCCCAATAATACTGGTTATGTATCTTTTGATACTTTCCTTGATTTTATGACTCGGGAGAGCACTGACACCGATACTGCCGAACAAATCATCGACTCTTTCCGTATATTGGCTTCTGATAAGGTTCGCAATAATAATGTTAACTACTCTTAAATTTATTATTGATTTAACCTTTTGTTCAATTGTTTTAGCCGTTTATCACTGCCGATGATCTTCGACGTGAACTGCCTCCGGATCAGGCAGAGTATTGCGTGCAAAGAATGGCACCTTATAAAGGGCCAAATGCAGTCCCGGGTGCTCTTGACTACATGTCATTCTCTACAGCATTATATGGCGAAAGCGATCTTTAAGGCAACATCACTTGCTTTGCTAGTCAGACAAGCCATTGAGCTGTTTCTCATCAAATATAACAATAGACCCAATCATAATACCTTTTATCTACCATTTAAGGAAATTATTAAAATTAAAATCCTGTGCTTTATTTATTTTAAACAAAATAAATATTAAAATGAGTTCATCTCTAAGCGGTATAACGTTTTTAACAATATATGTTTTTCTCGTTAGTCATTTGAATGAAATGCAATTTTTAGTAAATGCCGTTTATTTTGAGCTCATTTTAGATTTTGATGTGAATTTAGATTTTATGAATGCGTTGCCAATCAAAAAGTGAACTCATTGTACGGCACACTCGTTCAAGAAGGTCTTCCTTATTTCATTCCTATACCCAAAATGTTTTGACAGTTAGAATGTTATTCAAATTATACCTGATTTACAACTGTATGTCAACTAATTATTGTCAGATTATTGTAAAATAAATTAAATGTTTGTCAGAGGCCGAGGATATTTAGACCAATTATTTCTTTCTATTTAAGCCTTAAGTCTAACAATTATATGGTATTACTATTAAAGTGCACATAAACGAGTGCTCAATGTTTTTTGGATTTTAATTATATGACTTAAAATGATTTTTCTAAACGTGTCTTAATATAAAAATTAGTATAAAAAGAAGTTTACAATCTTTATAATTATTATTTAGTCTTTCATTAATTAAAACAAAATACTTTCGGATGTAAACGTTTTTTGCTATTCGAAGGTTTATCTTAATTCTGAGTCATTTTATTAGTTGAAAATATATAAACATATTTTATTCTATTGTTTAATTCAATTCTATATTTTTTTACAGGTATTTTAAAATCTTTGTTTCAAAAGTTAGTCAACAATTCTTCTCATTTTAGTCTTTTTTTTAAAATTATTAAATTCATTGAAAAGTTTGTTTTTAATTACAAGAGAAGGTCACTAAAGCACTGCAGTCTTCTTGAGCTAAGTTTATGTGATACTGAGCTTATACAGGTAGCAATACCTGTATATCAAATATATAACTAAGCTTTAGCTTGAGCTGAGACCAACTTATTCTATCATAGGATGAATGCTTTTCACTGATAATCATTAGAAACGAGACTTTCTTTTACTATAATTCGACTTATCGTGCAATTAATTATCTCTTATTTAAAATCTTTATGAAGTTCTCCAAAAATAATAAACTTTAAATTCTATGAGTAAATAAAAAATACATCAATTTTACAATAATTAGGCCTTTGTTTTACAATTTTGAAAGAAAATTTTAGATTATTTTTTTCATATAGTATTTTACTGTAAATCTACAAAAATACAGTAATAATTCATTTTTTCAAAGAGTGACAAATTTGTGAGATTTTAGTCTAACGAAGAAAAGAACAAATTAACAAAATGTAGAATTTGGTAAATAAGGTATCAGTTAATTAATCATCTTATAAATTATATACTTTTCAAATATTTATCTAATTCAAGTCGAAATATATATTTTAGATGTTAAATGTGTACTAACATTGCATAGAAATTTGTTTCGTAAAAAGAATAATTAAAGCAATACATAAGGAAAAGCAGTTTTAAGGTAAACTTTTTTTTATTGTTATATAATGTGTTAAAATTTATTTATAGTCAGGACTTCGGCGATGAATATGTTTGGCAACACATGAGTTTCAGTTCGCTGAAAAATTATGATCATTATGATCGTCATCACTGTTTTCAATTATATGCGGGTCAGAGTTCTTATTGGGATTAATCCTCTTATACGTGTCTTCAATGATAGTTCTCCTGAAATCAGAAATAATACATATGAGTTAAATGTTTACATAAATCAATTTTACAGAATAATAGCTATTAGTGTAAAGTATTTTCTTAATATAATTGGCAAAAAATAAGAAATAGACTCACTTTGAGTCTAATCCCCCGCCTGGAGGTAAGTTTTCAATATCTTCATACATCATCGCTTGTACGACACCAGATATGGTTAACTCATCGTTTTTCTCTAATATTTCTGTCACAAATAATTCAAATCACAATAGAGGGGTCATTAAAACAAAGGGTCACATAGGGTGTCATAGGGTGGCATACCTTGTACTTTCTTTTCTATTAACAAATTGAGTTCTTTATCTTTTTGCTGCGCCTCTTCGCTCACCACTGGAGAGCCTACGAAAGCAACGAGTACTACACTCATGTTGTCTTTACTGCCCTGTTATACACAAATATATTATAAGTAGTAATAAATATTATAAATAGTAATAAAATGATAGAAACCTTGTGAAGACAGGTGTCGATAATGGAAGAACACACTGTTTCTAAATTAGGATGAATTGTAAGTTGATGTCGAACGTAATCACATAATTCTTCGTTATTCATAACATCCCATATGCCATCACACGCCAGAACAAGGAACTCATCTGTACTTTCTCGGTCTTGAACAGTAATTTCTGGTTCGGGAGACACTAATTGTTCGCACGGACCGCGACCCTCAACCTCAACATCATTTTTAATAATTATTATTTAATTAAAACAATTTTTAATCAAATACCTGTTTGTACTCATAATCTCCGAGAGCTCTCGAGACAGCGAGAGAACCGTTGACCCGTTGAATCATAACACTACCGCCCGCTTTTTGAATTCGTTCTTTTTCTTGTGGATTAATAGGTTTGTGATCGAGTGTTGAGAAAAATGCTTTACCAGAACGCGAGAGCACAGCGCGAGAGTCACCACAATTAGCAAAGAAAAAATGAG